>ML327358.1:0-153839 GCA_005239505.1 Nicotiana paniculata
ATACTGTAGTGGTACCCAAAAAGAATGGTAAATGGAGAGTATGCGTAGATTACACAAATTTGAGTAAAGCATGCCCCAAAGACTCCTTTCCATTACCACACATAGATAAAATGATTGATGCCACTACAAGTCATGAATTGTTGAGCTTTCTAGATGCATATTCTGGTTATAATCAGATAAAAATGGATCCCTCAGACGAGGAAAAAACTTCCTTTATTACAAATAGGGGGACTTATTGTTACAAAGTCATGCCTTTTGGCCTGAAAAATGNGTATACATTGATGACATGCTGGTACAATCAACTCAAGCGAAAGATCATTTCCATCATCTTTCAATCACCTTCGAGATCCCGTGCAGGTCTAACATGAAACTAAATCCAGAAAAATGTGCCTTTGGCATTGAATCAGGTAAGTTTTTGGGTTTCCTTTGATATACGTACGAGCAAAAAATAAGTTCAAAAACTAACAGGAAGAATTGCAGCCTTAGGAAGATTTATCTCCAGGTCTTCGGAGAAGAGTTTTAAATTCTTTTCAGTTCTAAAAAGGTAGAATCAGTTCGAATGGACTGAAGAATGCCAACATGCTCTCAAAGATCTGAAGGCCTATCTATCAAAACCCCCGCTGCTGTCTAAATCAAAAGAGGGGGAGAGGCTGTATGTCTATCTTGCCGTAGCAGAAATTATCGTAAGTGCAGTACTGGTAAGAGAAGACAGAGGTAAACAATCTCCGATTTTTATGTAAGCAAGTCTTTATTAGATACTGAAACTAGATATCCTCATCTAGAAAAATTAGCCTTAGCTCTAATCATGGCAGCTAGAAAGTTGAGACCATACTTTCAATGTCACCCAATCACTGTTGTGACCTCGTATCCACTAAGAAATATTTTGCATAAACAAGAGTTATCAGGGAGATTAGCTAAATGGGCAATAGAATTAAGCGAACATGACATAATATATCAGCCTAGGACTGCAATAAAGTCTCAGATTCTAACTGATTTCATCATTGGTTTTAATACTAGCATAATCCCTGAAGTGGAAAAAGAGTTACAACTCTTCAACGGGCTAATCTAGGAATTTGGACCCTATTTACTGACGGCTCTTCTAACATAAAAGGAGCCGGCTTAGAAATTGTTTTAATATCACCCGCGGGTGAAAAGATACGACAAGCCATTAAATGTTATCCCATAACTAACAATGAAGCAGAGTACGAAGCTGTCATTACAGGGCTTGAACTGACACGAGAACCCTGAATTGAGCAAATCGTGATCAAAAGTGACTCAACTAGTGGTAAACCAGATGCATGGGACTTATACCGCAAGAGAGGCTCGGATGCAACAATATCTGGAAAAGGCACGAGACCTAGCAAGGCCATTCCAGTCATGGAAAGTTACGCAAATACCTAGAGAGGAAAATGCAGAAGAGGATGCATTAGCTAACCTCGCAGCAGTTGCCGAAGTAACAAATAAAGACAATGCAATTGTCATACACCTATTTCATTCAGCAATCGACCAGGACAAAAATGAGGTAACATTTAACAATTTAACCTGGGATTAGAGAAATGAAATTGTAAACCTTTTGCAGAACGGCATCGTGCCTGAAGATAGAAAAGCAGCTCAAGCACTTCGCCGAAAAGATGCGCGGTACTGCCTAGTTCGTGAAACTTTATACCATAAAATGTCTGGAGGTCCCCTAGCAAAGTGACTTGGACCCAATCAATTGGAGTACGCGATGAAGGAAGTACACGAAGGACACTGCGAAAACCATGCAGGAGCAAGATCCTTAGTCAAAGTCCTAATCAGAGAAGGGTACTATTGGCCTAAAATAGAGGAAGATGCTGAGAGCTTCGTAGCTAAATACGACAAATGTCAGTGATATACCAACAATATGCACCGGCCAGAAAAATTACTCCACCCAGTGGTGTCACCATGGCCATTCATGAAATGGGCCATGGATATAGTGGGACACCTTCCCCCAGCTAAAGGAAAGGTATGGTTCTTACTCGTATTAACTGATTATTTCACAAAATGGGTGGAGGCAGACGCTTTTAAACAGGTGCGAGAGAAAGAAGTGAAAAGCTTCATATGGCGACAAATAATATGCCGCTTTGGAATACCAAACGAGATCGTATGTTACAATGGCCCACAATTCATAGGCTCACAAATCACATAATTCTTCGAAAGCTGGCAAATCAAGCGAATCACTTTATCACCATATCACCCCGTGGCTAATGGGCAAGCCGAGTCAACAAACAAAATCACTGTCAACAACTTAAAGAAACAGTTGGAAAAAGCCAAGGGAAACTGGCTTGACGAGTTACCGACAGTATTATGGGCTTACAGAACTACTGCAAAAGTAACCACGGGAGAAACTCCATTCGCGCTTGTCTACGGTTCAGAAGCATTAATACCAGTGGAAATTGGCGAACCAAGCACGAGATTCACAATGGTAACGGAAGAAACAAAAAATGACGAGTTAAGGACAAATTGGGATTTGCTCGAGCAAAGAAGAGAAGCTGCTTTAATACGTATGGCAACCCAAAAACAAATTATAGAGCGATATTACAACACAAAAATCTCACCTCAGATATTTCGAAATTAGGGACTTCGTTCTTAAAAAAGTCTTCCAATCAACAAAGGAAGCTAGTGCAGGAAAGCTAAATCCAAACTAGGAAGGGCCCTACAAAGTCCGTGGCATTGCTGGAAAAGGCACTTACGAGCTGGAAACTATGGACGACAGGATCTTACCAACCAGTTGGAATGTTGTTCATTTGAAGAAGTATTACTTCTGAAGTAAAGGGAATACCCCTGGTCAGGTATCATTACGTTCGATTTTACTTTTGTACAGTTAAAGTTATACTAACTATTTTAGATGATAGGCAAAAAGCTAACCTATCACCAAATAATGATATTAGACCTGCATAGTCACGAGGAAGTAACTGAATTCCCGGTCTAGGGTTACAACTTTCTGATGGACGTTTTTAAAGGGTTAAGCAGTCATCATCTAAACTATATACCTTCGAGTCCCGTATGTTTTCCTTTTCAGGAAAAGGACCACAAGGAAGGAATTGTCAAGTGCTCGAGATTTCATTCTTCAAAGCTCAAACACTTGGGGGACTATACAGTATGGAAGGCAAAGAAGAAGCAAAGAAGATTATCAAAAAGTCAAAGCTCAAGCATGAAGATCCATCTTCCCAACAAGTCAAGTATTATGAGCAAAATCAAAGCGCCAAAGACAAAAAACACAAAGCTTGATTCAAAAACCTTCAAAAAATACATATTCGTAAATGTAAAAGAATGTTTAGGTTAAGGGCAGAATATTAGATACGGATAAAAATGCACATCCTTGTACTTATTCAAAAACTGTTGTAAATAAAAACAGTTATGGATGAGAAAAGCATTATCCTTGTATTTATTCAAAAACTGTTGTAAACAAAAATAGTTATGGGTAAAAATTCATACCCGTATATTTATTCAAAAAACTGTTATAAATGAAAACAGTTATACCCTTGTATTAATTCGAAAAAGCTGTTACAAAAGAAAAACAGTTACGAGTACAAGTTTATACCTAATCTGTTGTAAGAAAAACAATTGCAAAGGAGTTATGGACGATACACAAACACATGTAAAATGTTGCGAAAGTTCGAAACAATACAAAGACTTTCTTAAGAATATTGTCAAAGAAAAACATGTGAAATTCCTATCTCTCTTTTGTACATTTACACCATATGAAGTTGAGACGTCTTCTTCATTAAGTGTCGATCAAAAAAGGGCCTTCTTTTATAAATCATGCCTATTACGAAAAGGTACGAAAAATCTAAGCATTTTTTAAAATGCAAAGTAAAAAACTCAGAGGTAAACCAAAAACCTCAAAAAGAAAGCATGCAAAGATTTAAGAGTGAAAACAAAAACTCAAAGGAATCGAAAGTCATGCATATATTACTATTAATGTATAGTGGAAAAAAACTAAGTATTAACTTAGTCCAAGCCTAATTTGTTTATACAAAAGTTGCCCGTAAGTTGTCAGTTGGGGACTTACAAAGGACCGAACTTTACCCCCAATGGGACCGGGGGTAACCACCAATTGTTGCAAATAAAAAATAAAGAAGAACCAAGTTCCTTAACTTTTTCACTAGATGGGGAGTTGTCTTCACTGGCAAGAGGAGCGACTTGAGATGGCGAGACAAGCAGCAGGGACCTCAGGCTCAGGTGAAGAGAAATTCTGACTTTGCTGAGACTTCTCAATTGTCTCTCTGTTTTTAGCAATTTCGGCTTCCAAGTCAAAAACCTCTTGGACCATTTCCATCAATGTGTCAAGACGGGCATTTAAATAAGCCCAGCTAACATCGACGACTGCTTTGTCTTCAAGAGCCTCGTAGTCTTTATCCCATTATTCAGCTTCAGCTCTTAGCTCATCTCGTTCAGCTTTAGCTCTTAGCTCATCTCGTTCAGCCACGACAACATCATGAGAGGCCTGTAAATGAGCGATGGATCTTTCCAGAAACTGGACCTTCTCTGAAGATTTACGGAGGTCTTCTTGTGTTTGGGTGAGCAATTGAATAAGTTCTCCAGAGTACACCTCCTTCTGGTCCAACAAAGCCTTCAGGCTCCTAATCTCCTCTGTGGCACGGGAAAGTTGCTCCGCAAATGAAGACTCTAAGACACTTTTGTCCTTACCTCCCTGGTTCGAAGACGCCTTCTCAACGGTCAGTTCTGCTGCCATAACCCTAACTTGCCGCTCCAAGGTACAATTTTCCTCCTCCATTGCCTCCATGTCAAGCTGTAAACTCTCGTACTGCTCCTTCCAATTATCAGCCTCAATATGGAAGTCATTTTCTGCTTGCTCCGTTTGATCTATTCTCTTCATTAGCTTTGTGCCTATAAGGTTGATCCACATAAAATGATAAATTAGATACAATAAGAATATAGATAAGTACATATGGAGGAAAGGCAAGTTTTACCTTTAAGTACGAATGCACAATCTCGTTCATCCAAGTCAGGGAGCTGTGGCTTTCCAGCTTAGACATCTCATTCGAACCTATCAATAGCTTTAACTATACATCAGCCTGGCCCGACTTTTTCAAGAGGCTGCCCGCTGCAAGAACCTCTATTGTAACTTGCTTCATTACCCCCTGTTGGAAGACCCTACTTCAACAGCAGAAGGCACGAAAGCGGGGGCGGGCGAATGAGCCACAGACGGAGTAGGTTGAGGAGTAGAAACGGGAGCAAGAACGGCAATGGGAGTATAGGCAACAACGGGAGCAATAAACAAAAGTTTCTTAGCAGCAACAGGAGAGAAAACAGCAAGAGGAGCTTCATCATAGATGGTACCAAAACCTTGTTGGAACAGGTGATCAACAGACTCACAAACAGGAGAGGGAGTTGCATCTTCAGGAGCGGAAAGTTCTAATTCAGGCACAGGAGGATCAACAACGGGTACAGATTCATCATCATAGACCACCCTCCTCCTACGTGACCTATGGACCAGTGAACCCTCCTCTTCCTCATCCTCCTATAAGGTACTGGACCCACTTGATTTTTTTTTTGACGAGGAGGAACCAGCAATGATCTCTTGAGCCTTAGCCAGAGACAGCCTTGAAGCGGACACAGCCGCAGTAGAAACTCTACGAGCAGGAAACCCTACCAAATAAAAGGGGTCAGATAAATCTCAAAAAGAGAAGAAGTAAAAACAAAAAACTTCACTTACCGTGTGTCTTCACCTTCTAACCAAACCTCAAAGAGAGGTACTTCCACGAACGTTCTTCTAAAGGAGCGATTGACAAGAGTTTTTCTACCCAATTACGGAAACCAGAGACATTCTCGATGGTTCCATGGTTGCTGCAAAATAAGAAGAAACAACCACGGTACTGAAAGTTCATAAAAGTGAAGAAAAGGAAAGTGAGAAAAACTATACTCACGTGCAAAGTTCCACTTCTCTGGGAAGGGGAGATTTTCTTCACCTACTAAACCTGCAGTAGGGACAACAACATACCGGACATACCACCCTCTATCTTTGTCATCATCTGGAGTAACTAACACCCTTTTACTCCTAGCCGCGAGAGTAAATACTCCTTGGCAGAACAACATCGGAGAATAGAGGTGAATAAGATGATGAAAAGTAAAGGGTACAGAAGCTAAACTGGCCAAATACCTAAGGCACGCGACTACTCGCCAAATAAGAGGACCGACTTGTCCCAGACAAACTTTGAAGAATCGACAAAACTCGATGATAACAGGGTCGATGGGAGGCTTGAATCCTAATGTGAAGGGATAAGTATAGACATAAGAATATCCAATCTTGTAAGAGGTTATTCTTTGGTTATCGTTAGGAACAACAACAGAAAAATCAGGTTTCCAATAACAATCCCTACGTACAAGAGACACTAAGACCTCTGTTATTTGGGTAGGATAAAGGTCAGCACTGTCATGTGATGGCATTGAAGAAAGCTACTCACGCATGGCTTGACTATCCTTGGCAAGAGAAAACTCCGCAGGAACAATCTTTGATGAAGATCTAGAAGCCCTAGCCCTCGAAGAAGACGAAGGAGTGTTAGACCTAGAAGATGGCGGGGGAGAAGAATAAGAAGAAGAATCCCTGGAAGGAGTAGAATTTAAGATCCTAAGCCTAACGCCCCTCCTACTCCGTGTTGGAGAAGAAGAAGGAGTCAGTTCATCTACAATGATGACATTTTTAGATTGTTGGTTTGAAGAAGACATATTTACGAAGATGAAGAATTTACAAATAAGAAAAGAAGGTTAGAAGTTTTCTGTGAAAGTAAAGAAATGAAAAGGGTTATTTATACTCAAAGGCAACTGTCAAAAAATGGAAAAAACAGTGATGTGAAAGTCATAATTGAAGCTGTCACTTCGAGATTGATGCAGCCGCAAAAAGTCCTAAAAGGCACTGAATAGTTGCAGAACCAATCCGGGAAAGCCACGTGGCACGGGCATTAAATGGAAGTGACAAGTGACGCATACATTCAGATATGGATGAATGGAATAAGTGAAGCGGCGCAAAATGTTCCCGCCATAAATGAGTATCCACTTACCAAATATTAATCGAAAAATAAATGGTAAGTGGGGGGACTATCTGTATTGGTAAAAATGAGCTTCACACGTGTAATACTTATGATGACTCTGCAATCTATTTGGAGCAATGACAACATGACAACTGGACGAGACTTTATAAAGAGGTACGAGATAAAGAGGAATGGAACAGCATACCCACGGGGTAATCAGATACGGGAATCTCAACCTAATTGAGAAGGCGAAGAGACACGGTCAGAATGAATCAAGACGTATTAAAGGGCAGATTCGGGGATCTTCAATTAATGAGCTAGAACGTTACATAATCTTCACGCAATAGTTACGATTAATCATTGTAACGTTACATTAATGCCATTATTAGCCATTAATGCTCAATCACTGAAAAGAGTAGACTTATATTAAGAAATTCCCTATAAAACGGAGTAAAATATAACTTGTAAGGACACGTTCGAACCACTATTGAAATATACTTACTTTTTACGCATCTTTCTGCTTTCTATTTACGAATTTACTTATAATTATTAGCATATTCTTTGGTTATCAAAAACCCGTGTTCTTCTTAAAATAGCTTTGGCAGAGAATATAATTCTTTGGTTAAACATCCATGTCATGAAATCACAGTAAGTACAGTTTGCCTTTAAAAAAATGTACAATCAAATCATCAAGCTTAAAACCATATTTTTCAGTAAAAATCATCGGAAGGTAAGTTTCCAACAGTTTCCAAAAGTGTTTCAATGAAATTTAGAGTAAAAGTGACAAAAGTCATAAACAGCCCCTCAGGCAAAAAAATGTATCATAAACTGCCCCTCAGGCATAACATCACTCAGCTCGAGCCCCTCAGGGCAACCTAACAATCATTCGTAATCAGCCCCGCAGGCAACAACATGAATCATGAACAGCCGCTCGAGCAACCTCACATCACTCACTCAGGGTACCCGCGCTCACTTGGGGTGTAAAGACTCAGGAGGGGCTCCTACAACCCAAGCTCTATAACAAGCCATCTCGTGGCATAATCAATCAGGCCCTCGGCCTCACAAAATCATAGATCATTAACAACATCAAGCCACCTCGTGGCATAAATCAATCAGGCCCTCGACCTCACAAAATCATGAATCAGTAACAACATGTTGCGGCGCGCAAACCGATCCCATATCATATCCTCACAAATTAGGCCCCCGACCTCACTCAGTCAGAAACCTCTCTAGCCACTCAGGCTATCAATAAAACGGGGTGCTCGACCCAGAATATCATTTTATGCATCAAATAGTGTAAATGAGACTAGGTTTTGAAATCAGTTTAAAATAGCATGGCTGAGTACTGATTTGAAATCAAAATAGTGAGGAAATAGCAGTAAAAGCCCCTAAGGGTCCAAACAACTTGGCACGAGGCCCAAATACGGCATTTAGCGCAAAACATGGTAATACCTTCTAAAAACACGAAATATCATATAGTGTTCAGTCAAATACGCAACTTAATAGCTGCTACGGGACGGACCAAGTTGCAATCCCCAATGGTGCATGCCACACGCTCGTCATCTAGCATGTGCGCCACTTCAAGATAGTGATAATATATAAAATTCTGGAGTTTCATACCCTCAGGACAGGATTTACAGTCATTACTTACCTCAAACCGGCCAAAATCCTAACCCGCGATGCTTTTGCCTCTAGACTCGACCTCCGATTGTTTCGAATCTAACCAAAACTAGATTTATATCATCAATATATGATAAAGGAATAAAGCCCACTCGAAAGTTTTCAAACTACATCAAAAATTCAGAAATTGGACAAACTCGACCCCCGGACCCACATCTCGAAATTCGATAAAAATCACAAAACTGGAATCCTTATTCACTCACGAGTCTACCCATATCAAATTCATCGAAATCCGACATCAAATTGCCATTCAAATCCCTAAAAGAATTTCTCAAGTTTTTCTCCCATTTTCCCTAATTTTTCACCCCAATTTCCCAAATTAAATGATGAAATTCAAGACTAAATCATGGAATTAAACCAAATATGAGTGAAGAACACTTACCCCAATCACTCTACTGAAAATCTCCTCCAATTTCGTCTTCTCCCGAGTTCTCTAATGAATTATGCAGTTATGGCCTAAAACCCTCATTTTTGAATATATAAATTTTGCCCAGGTGCTTTAATCATCGTGATCGCGAGCACACCCACGCGAGCGTGAAGCAAAAAATAACACTGCCCAAAAATCAACCCTACGCGATTGCAGGCAAACACACGCGATCGCGTTTCAATGCCACTTAACACCATGCGATCGCAAGCCCCTACATGCAATCACACAGAACAAACGCTTCAGTCTCACTCGCTCCTTTATCTTCTACCGAACGCGAACCTCACCACGCGTTCGCAAAGCACCAAGGCCACTCACTCACGCGATCACGGACTTCCCTACGCGATTGCATAGAACAACTTCCCCCTCTACCCAACTAAGCCTACGCGATCGCGGACAAGGCCATGCGATTGCATAAGAAAACTAGAAGGCTCACACCAGCAAAATCTGCCACTTCCAAGTCCAAGAATTGGGTCCGTTAACCACCCGAAACACACCTGAGGCCCTCAGGACCTCAACCGAACATGCCAACACATCCCATTACCTCATTCAAACTTAGTTGAGCCTTCGAAGCACTCAAAATAATGCCAAAACACCAAATCAACCTCGGATTCAAGCCTAAGAACTTAGAAACTTCCAAATTCCACAAACGACGTCGAAACCTACCAAACCGCGTCTGAATGACCTAAAAATTTGCACACACCTCCAAAATGACACTACAAACCTGTTCTAACTTTCGGAATTTCATTCTGACCCCGATAGCTAATTTTCCACTGCCGACCGGAAATTGCCAAAACTCCAACTTCGCTAATTCAAGCCTAATTCTACTCCGGACCTCCTAACAACATTCCAAACACACTCCTAAGTCCCAAATCACCTAACAAAGTTATCCGATCCATAAAAATCACATTTCGGGATCGTTTACCTATAAGTCAACTTTCGGTTGACTTTTCCAACTATTAAGCCAACTTAAGAGATTAAGTGTCTCATTTCTCTCAAAAACCACTCCGAACCCGAGCCAACCGACCCAACATAACACAAATGAGCTAAACAACACAAAACAAAGCAAAAATAGGGAAAACGGGGCTATACTCTCAGAACGACCGACTGGGTCATTACAACTATCTTAATAATTTATTAACTATCATAAAACAAATTATATATTAATTCTAAGAATTGAGAATTCAATGTGATTCGGAGGGAATCGTCTCTCTATTGTGACTAGTATTTTATATTTTTATAACACTTAAATAATTCTGCTGCTATTAATTTTAATTCAAAAAGGTTGAGAATTAAATATGGTTGATATAAGAGTGTACAATTACAAAACTAACTAGTATATCATAATTCAGATTAAATAAAGCATAATTGTCACGACCCAAACATGCTCCGAACCACGTCGTGAAGACACCTAGTCTCTACGGTTAGTTAAGCCTAACAATTCACAGAAAATACCAATATCGAAAAATAAAGTTTGACTTCTAACTCCAATAGATACTGAATAAACAAAAAAAATGATGTCGTTCGGCATGTACAATAACCATACTCTACTTACACAGCTTTCCGAAAACCCGGAATGTCATGAGTCACAAGATATAGAAAGTATATAACATCTATATATACCGGAGTCTAGTAAAAACAAATACAGAAAAATGTTTGACATGGGGAAGAGTAGAAGGGGACTCCGAGGTCTGCGGACGCGGAAGATATACCTTGAAGTCTCCAACAGCTTCCTCGAACTCACAGATACTGCGGCTAGTAACGAGCACCTAAATCTGCACACAAAACATGTGCAGAAGAGTAGCATGAGTACACCACAATTGGTACCCAATAAGTGCCGAGCCTAACCTCGGTCAAGTAGTGACGAGGTCAGGTCAGGCCCACTGGTGTATAATAATAAAAACAGGATAATAAAGCAATATAATAAGAGATTAAGCTCAACAAAAGAAAACACAATGAAATAACATGACAGTACACGGAATTAAGCAACAGGGGATCACTCGAGATACCGTCTTGTAGTCCCAAAAGTAAATATGCGGGGAGAACTGTTGAGGTACCGCCTCGTAGTCTCGAAAGTAAATGTGTAGGGAGAACTCCCGAGGTACCGCCTTGTAGTCTCAAAAGTAAATGTGCAGGGGGATCTCCCGGGATACCATCCCGTAGTCCCAAAGTAAATAATAGCGCAATCAATTACAAGTAGGAAAAAGAAGCAGGAAATCGATAGGTATGCTGCAAGGAGTTCAATTAAGTAATTAAGGCACGTAGACATGTTATTCTAAGCTAATAGGGTAACTATGCATGCTAGTATATTCAATTAAGGTGAAAACAAGTAATTACTCAGTTAAATCAGGTTTTTCAATACATATCCCGTGTACGCACTCGTCACCTCGCGTACACGGTGCTCACATAGCAATATCAGTACCAAATCCTAAGGGGATTTCCCTCACACAAGGTTAGGCAATCCACTTACCTCGATCCAAGCTCAATCAATCGATAGCAATGTTCTTCACACAAATATCCGACCCCGAATGGCCCGAATCTAGCCAAAATCAATTACATACCATAAATATAACTATAAGAAACAAATCTAGTCAATGAAATCTAAGCTAAGACGAGAAATTAGTAAATCATCCAAAAATGCCTCTCGGGCCCACGTCTCAGAATTGGAGAAAAGTCACAAAATACGAACACTCATTCACACATGAGTCTAACCATACAAGACTTACTCGAATCCGACCTCAAATCGCCTTCCAAAACTCGAAATTATAGCCTATGAAGTTTCTACCATTCTTCCCCAAATTTCCACCTCAAATCCCTAAGTAAAAGACAAAAATAACGATAGATTCATGAAATATAGCCCAATCCGAGTTAGAACCACTTACCCCAACAGTTTGCTTGAAGAAGCCTCGAAAAATCGTCTCCCACCGCGCTCTCAAACTCCCAAAATCGAAATGGGAAATCAACCCTCGAAATCCCTCTTTTCTGCCCAGTAAACTCGCTTCTACGAGCCTTCAACCGCACCTGCGGAAATCTCATCGCATGTGTGAAAATGACTTAAGGAGGACTGGGTCCGCATCTGCGAACAAGGGTCGTTTCTGCGAGCTCGCATATGCGCTCCTTTTTTGCTTCTGCGTATCCGCCTTTGTGGAACTATGGCCGCATCTGCGGTCCCAGGTGGGTAGGTCCAAAATTGCTTCTGCGGCTTCAAGACCGCTTTTGCGGTGCGGCATCTACAGTCCAAAGTGCGCAGGTGAGATTACACCAGGTGCAGCAGCTTCAGCAATTGCATAAGTCCAAAACTTAATCCGTTAAGCATATGAAACACACCCGAGGCCCCCAGGACCTTAGCCAAACATACCAACCAATCCTAAAACACCATACGATCTTAGTCGAGCCCTCGAATCACACCAAACAATGCCAAAAACACAATTCACCCTTCGATTCAAACTTAAAGAACTTGATACTTCGAAATTCGACAATTGATGTCGAAACCTACCAAACCATGTCCGTTTGATCCCAAATTTTGCACACAAGTCATAATCAACTTTATGGACCTACTCCAACTTCCGAAATCGGAATCTGACCCCGATATCAAAAGTCCACTACCGGTCAAAATCTCCAAAACTTCGACTTTCACCATTTCAAGCCTAAATGAGCTACAGACCTCCAAAACACAATCCGGACATGCTCCTAAGTGCAAAATCACCCAACAGAGCTAACGAAAATGACGAAACTCCATTCTGGAGTCGTCTTCAAATAACTCCGACTACGGCCAAAATCCTAAGACTTAAGCTTTCGTTTTAGGGACTAAGTGTCCCAAAACACTCCAGAACCACGACCAATACCTCCCCGCAAGACGCATAAGCAGAAAAAGACACGGGGAAAAGTAGTAGATAGGGGATCGGGGCTATAACTCTCAAAACGACCGGTCGGGTCGTTACATCCTCCCCCTCTTAAAATAATCATTCGTCCTCGAGCAAGTATAGAGACATACTTGAAGTGGCGAAAATATGAGGATATCAGCTGCGTATATCATGCTCGGTCTTCCAAGTCTCCTCCTCGACCGGCTGACCCCTCCACTGCACCTTAATGGAAGCAATGTTCTTTGACCTTAGCTTTTTGTCCTGCCTATCCAAAATAGCCACTGCTCCTCAACATAAGATAGATCCTTGTCCAACTGGACCGAGCTAAAATCCAACACATGAGCCGGATCACTATGATACTTTCGAAGCATAGAAACGTGGAATACCGGATAGAACCTTGCTAGGCTGAGGTAAGGCAATCTCATAAGCAAGCTCCCCAACACGCCACAACACCTCAAAAGGACTAATGTATGGGCTCAGTTTTCCCTTCTTTTTGAACCTCATAACGCCCTTCATAGGCGATACCTGGAGCAAGACCCGCTCTCCAAGAATGAATGCTACATCGTGAACCTTCCTGTCCACATAAGTCTTCTGTTTTGACTGGGCTATGGGAAGTTGATCCTCAATCACCTTCACCTTATCCAAGATATCCTGGACCAAGTCTGTACCCAATAATCTGGCCTCGCCTGGCTCGAACCAACCCACTGGGGACTGACACCGCCTACCATACAGAGCCTCATACAGTGCCAACAAGAAACTCAACTGATAATTGTTGTTGTAGGCGAACTCCGCAAGTGGAAAGAACTGATGCCACGACCCTCCAAACTCCATCACACACGCACGGAGCATATCCTCTAATATCTGAATAGTGCGGTCAGACTGTCCGTCTGTCTGAGGGTGAAATGCTATGCTCAGCTCCACTCGAGTACCCAAATCATGTTGTACGGCCCTCTAGAATCGTGATGTAAACTGCATACCCCGGTCAGAGATGATAGATATTAGTACGCCATGAATCCGGTCGATCTCGCGGATGTAGATTCGAGCCAGCTGCTCAGAAGAATATGTAGTCATCACAGGAATTAAATGAGGTGACTTGGTCAGCCTATCCACAATCACCCAAACTGCATCAAACCTCCGCTGAGTCCGTGGAAATCCAACAACGAAATCCATAGTGATCCGCTCCCATTTCCACTCTGGAATCTCTAACTTCTGAAGCAACCCACCCGGCCATTGATGCTCATACTTCACATGCTGGCCATTTAGGCACCGAACCACATACTCCACTATGTCCTTATTTATCCTCCTCCACCAGTAATGCTGGATCAACTTCTGATACATCTTCGCGGCACTCGGATGAATGGATTACCGCAATCTATGAGCCTCCTGAAGAATCAACTCATGCAAACCATCTACATTAGGCACACATAGACTGCCTTGCATCCTAATGCGCCATCATCCCCAATAGTGACCTCCTTAGAATCACCATGCTGATCGTGTCCTTAAGGACAAGCAGATGGGGGTCATCATACTGATGCTCCCTGATACGATCATAAAGAGAAGACCGAGAGATCACACAAGCCAATACTCGACTCGGCTCAGTAAAATCCAATCTCACAAATTGGCTGGCTAAGGCCTGAACATCCAATGCCAATGGCCTATCTACAGCTAGAAGATATGATAAACTCCTCAAACTCTCCACCTAGCGACTCAAAGCATCGGCCGCCACATTGACCTTCCTCGGGTGGTATAAAATGGTGATACCATAGTCCTTAAGTAGCTCCAACCACCTCCAGTGACGCAAATTAAGATCCTTTTGCTTGAATAGATGTTGCAAACTCTGATGATCGGTGTAAATCTCACAAGGAACACCGTACAAATAGTGCTGCCAAATCTTCAAGGCATGAACAATAGCTGCTAACTCAAGGTCGTGGATAGGATAGTTCTTTTCATGCACCTTCAGTTGTCTGGGTGCGTAGGCAATCACCCTACCGTCCTGCATCAACGTCGCGCCAAGACCAATCCGCGACGTATCTAAATATACAGTGTAGGACCTCGAACCTGTAGGAAATACCAATACTGGGGCTGTAGTGAAAGATGTCTTAAGCTTCTGGAAGCTCTCCTCACACTCCTCTGTCCACCTGAACGGAGTACCCTTCTTGGTCAGCCTGGTCATAGTTGTTGCAACAGATGCGATCCCTTTACAAATCGACGACAATACCCTGCCAAACCAAGAAAACTACGGATCTCCGTAGCTGATGACAGTCTAGGCCAACTCTGCACTACCTCCTCCTTCTTCGGATCTACCTTGATCCCATCACTTGATACTACATGACTCAAGAATTCCACTTAGTCTAGCCAAAAATCACACTTTGAAAATTTTTCATACAACTTCTTTTCTCTCAAAGTCTGAAGCACAGTCCTCATGTGCTGCTCATGATCCTCCCGATTTCGGGAGTACACCAGAATGTCGTCAATAAACACAAAGAAAAAGGATTCAAGATAAGGCTGGAATACAATGTGCATCAAATGCATAAAAGCTGATGGGGCATTGGTCGACCTAAAATACATAACAAGAAACTCATAGTGACCATATCGAGTCCTGAAAGCAGTCTACGGGATATCTGGCTCTCGAATAGCCTGAACGTAAGTCAATCTTGGAAAACACCCTGGCACCCTGTAACTGATCAAATAAGTCATCAACGTGAGGCAATGGATACCTGTTCTTCATTGTAACTTTGTTCAGCTAGCGATAATCAATACACATATGCATATAACCATCCTTTTTCTTCACAAACAAGACCGAAGCAACCCAAGGTGACACACTGAGCCGAATAAATCCCTTATCAAGCAACTCCCACAACTGCTCATTCAACTTCTTCAACTCAGGAGGAGCCATACCGTATAGAGGAATAGAGATGGGCTGAGTGTCCGGTAACAAATCAATGCCGAAATCAATATCTCTGTCAGACGGCATGCCCGGAAGATTAGCTGGAAACACATCTGGGAAGTCCATCACTATTGGAACCGAATCAACTATAAGGGTATCAATACTGACATCTCTCACATAAGCTAAATACGTGTCACACCCCTTTTCAACCATTCGTTGAGTCTTAAGAAATGAAATAACTCTGTTGGGAGTATACTCTAAGGTACTCCTCCACTCTAATCGCGGTAAGCTTGGAATAGCCAACGTCACGGTCTTAGCGTGACAATCAAGAATAGCATAATGGAGTGACAATCAGTCCATGTCCAAGATAACATCAAAGTCTACCATGCTAAGTAATAATAAATCGGCTCTGGTCTCAAAACCACTAAGAGCAATCAAACACGATCGATACACGCGGTCCACAACAAGAGAATATCCCACAGGAGTAGACACATAAACATGGGAACTCAAAGAATCCCGAGATACGCTCAAATGTAGGGCAAAATAAGAGGACACATAGGAATACGTAGAGCATGGGTCAAATAATACCGATGCATCTCTATGACATACTTGAACAATACCTGTAATGACAGAGTCGGAAGCAACTGCCTCTATACGAGCCGGAAGAGCATAATACCTGACCTGGCCTCCCCCTCTAGGGTTACCTCTACCTCCCCGGCCTCCACCTTGAGCTGGCTGAGCAGGTGGGGCGGTAGCCAGTGTTGGAATCATAGCCTGAGGACCTGGTGGAGCACGTGGTGGCTGAGAAGTATGTGGAGGTGCACCCCTTCTGAGTCTGGGGAAATCCCTCACCATATGGAGAGTGTCTCCACACTCAAAACAACCTCTTGGAGGGCGTGGATGTTGTGACTGACTCGGGAAAGGTCTGCTGGACTGGACGCTAAAAGCACCCCGAGTAGGAGGAACACTAGATACTGGCGGTGCATAGTAAGGCTCTTGAGGCCTAGAAGGTGATGGAACACCACTGGCGGTTGGAAGAGCTGAATAAACGGGGCGACTCACATAACCCCTATCATGTCGAACTGCAGCTGGGGCACGAGTACCACTGTAAGTGCCAGACTCTCGAGACCACTTGGCCTCTCTCTCCTCTCTATCCCGGGCAAGCATGCCCTCCAATCTCTTGGCAGTACTCACAACCTGCTGATAGAAAATATCCATCTCCAACTCCCTTTCATACTGATGTTGATGCTAGGGTGGAGTCCTTCAATAAAGTGACGAACCCTCTCTCGAACTGTGGCAACCAAGGAAGGTGCATGTCGGGCCAAATCAATGAAATGGCCTGTATACTCTACACAATCATAGTACCTTGGCGCAACTACTCAAACTCCGCGCGCCATGAATCCCTGAGGCTCTGAGGGATATACTCTCTCAAAAACATGTCTGAGAAATGAGTCCATGTAAGTGAGGCTGCCTCGTCTGGGCTACTTAACTCATAAGCATGCCACCACTAATAGGCTGCTCCTCTAAGCTGGAAGGTGGTAAAGAAACCCCATTCGTCTCTGCTACGCCCATAGTACAGAGAATACGATGACACTTCTCCAGAAAACCATGAGAATCATCTTTAGCCAATTCGCTAAGGTAGGTGGGTGGTACTTCTTGCACCTCTCAAGTCTGAGCTGCTCCGCCTCAGAAGCAACTGTCCTGGTCTCATGCTGAGCCGGAGCTACCAGCTGCATAGGAATGAACTCTAGGGCCTGATCAACCTGGACCCTCTGCTCAGGAGTACGGGCTGCAGGAGTCTGTGCCTTTCCCCCGGCCTAAGATGTGGCGGGAGCTAATGGAATCAATCCAGCCTGAGCTAAGGTGTTGAACATGCTCATGAACTGGGCTAGATTCTCATGGAGGGATGGTGCAGCAATAGGAACCTCCAGTGCCTGCCCTCCGGCTAGAGCTGCTGGGGGCTCCTCTATATCAGCTCGTGCGGGTGATCTAGCTGCACCGCATGGTTGTCCTTTACCCCGGCCCCGACCTCTAGCGACTCTAGCAAGGGGCGCGGATTCCTGGTTGTCAGATGTCCCGGTATGGGTCCTCACCATCTGTGAGAAAGAATAGAATAGAGAAGTTTAGAATTTGAAGTCAATAACTCGCACGACAAGGAATAAAAAAAAGTATGATTGTTCCTAACAGTTCCATAGACTCTCGAAGATGAGTATGGACGTCTCCGTACTGTTCCGCGAGACTCTAATAAACTGACTTGTGACTCATGACTCCTATGAAAATAGAGCTCTGATACCAACTTGTCACGACCCAAACATCCTTCTGAACCACGTCATGATGGAACCTAGTCTCTACGACTAGGTAAGCCTAACAATTCACAGAAAATACCAATATCGGAAAAGAAAGTTTGACTTCTAACTGCAATAGATACTGAATAAACAAAAAAAATGATGTCGCTTGGCATGTACTATAACCAAACTCTACTTACACAGCTTTCCCAAAACCTAGAATGTTATGAGTCACAAGATATAGAAAGTAGATAACATATCTATACACCGGAGTCTAGTAAAAACAAATACAGAAAAATGTTTGACACGGGGAAGAGTAGAAGGGGACTCCGAGGTCTGTGGACGGGGCAGATATACCTTGAAGTCTCCAACAACTTCCTTGAACTCACGGATACTGCGGCTGGTAACGAGCACCTGAATCTGTACACAAAATATGTGTAGAAGAGTAGCATGAGTACACCTCAATTAGTACCCAGTAAGTGTCGAGCCTAACCTCGATCGAGTAGTGAGGAGGTCAGGTCAGGCCCACTAGTGTATAATAATAAAAATAGGAGAATAAAACAATACAATAAGAGACGAAATCTCAACAAAGGAAAACTCAATGAAATAACATGACAATACACGAAATTAAGCAACAGGGGATCTCTCGAGATACCGTCTCGTAGTCCCAAAAGTAAATATGCAAGGAGAACTCCGGAGGTACCGCCTCGTAGTCTCGAAATTAAATGTGCAGGGAGAACTCCTGAGGTACCGCCTTGTAGTCTCAAAAGTAAATGTGCAGGGGTATATCCCGGGATACCAGTCCCTAGTCCCTAAAAATAAATATATCTCCAGGGATACCGTCCCGTAGTCCCAAAGTAAATACACAGCGCAATCAATTACAACGATAAGTACAGCAAGAGAATCTACAGTCCAGACTAAGTACAAGTCGGGAAAAGAAGCAGGAAATTGATAGGCATGCTGAAAGGAGTTCAATTAAGCAATTAAGGCACGTAGACATGTTTTTTTAAGATAACAGGGTAACTATGCATGCTAGTATATTCAATTAAGGTTAAAACAGGTAATTACTCAGTAAAATCAGATTTTTCAACAAATAGCCTATGTACGCACTTGTCACCTCGCGTACACGGCACTCACATATCAATATCAGTACCAAATCCTAAGGATATTTCCCCCACACAAGGTTAGGCAAGCCACTTAACTCGAGCCAAACTCAATCAATCGATAGCAATGTTCTTCCCAAGAATATCCGACTCCGAATAGCCCGAATATAGCCAAAACTAATTACATACCATAAATATAACTATAAGAAACCAATCTAGTCAATGAAATCTAAGCTAAGACGAGAAATTAGCAAATCGTCCCAAAAAGCCTCCCGGGCCCACGTCTCGGAATTGGGTAAAAGTCACAAAATACAAACACCCATTCACTCACGAGTCTAACCATATAAGAATTACTCGAATCGGACCTCAAATCGCCTTCCAAAACTCGAAATTATAGCCTATAAAGTTTCTACCATTTTCTTCAAAATTTCCACCTCAAATCCCTAATTAGAAGACAAAAATAACAATAGATTATGAAATATATCCCAATCCGAGTTAGAACCACTTACCCCAAAAGTTTCTATGAAGAAGCCTCGAAAAACCGTCTCCCACCGAGTTCTCAAACTCCCAAAATTGAAATGGGAAATCAATCCTCGAAATCCCCCTTTTCTGCCCAGTAAACTCGCTTCTGCGTTCAACCGCACCTGCGGAAATCTCATCGCAGGTACGAAAATGACTTAAGGGGGACTGGGTCCACATCAGCGAACAAGGGCCACTTCTGTGAGCCCGCATCTGCGCTCCTCTTTCGCTTATGCGTATCTGCCTCCACGAAACTAAGGTCGCACCTGCGGTGCCAAATGTGCAAGTCCAAAACTGCTCATGCGGCTCCATGGCTATTTCTGCAGAGCCGCACCTACGGTCCAAAGTGCGCAGGTGCGATTACACCAGATGCAACAGCTTCAACAATTTCATAAATCCAAAACTCAATCTGTTAAGCATCCGAAACACACCCGAGGCCCCCGGTACCTAAACCAAACATACCAACCATTCCTAAAACACCATATGAACTTAGTCGAGCCCTCGAATCACACCAAACAACACCAAAAACACAATTCATCCTCTGATTCAAACTTAAAGAACTTGAAACTTCCAAATTCGATAACTGATGCCGAAACCTACCAAACCATGTCCGATTGACCCCAAATTTTGCACACAAGTCATAATAAACCTTACGGACCTACTCAACGTCCGAAATCGGAATCCGACCCCGATATCAAAAAGTTCACTACCATTCAAAATCTCTAAAACTTCGACTTTCACCATTTTAAGCCTAAATGAACTACAGACCTCCAAAACACAATCCGGAAACGCCCCTAATTCCAAAATAACCCAATAGAGCTAACGGAACTGATAGAACTCCATTCCGAGGTCGTCTTCACACAAGACTACGGCCAAAATCCTAAGACTTAAGCTTCTGTTTAGGGACTAAGTGTCCCAAAACACTCTGGATCCATGACCAACACCTCTCGTCAACACAAATAAGTAGAAAAAGAGACGGGGAAAAGAAGTAGACAGGGGATCGGGACTATAACTCTAAAAACGACCGATCGGGTCGTTACTATAATTCAGCTTAAATAGGTTTAAGATTTATTGATGTAATGGTCTGATACTATTCTGATACCTTAATAATTATCATAAATATAATTAAAAACTAATTAAGAAGCTATTATAATTGAATATTAGGATATGAAAAAAGCTAAAAATAATATCACATATGACAAAAAATTATGCAAAATATTTTTATTTTATGCAAATAGTTGATGTTTTCTTACTTTACTTAATGTAAGTTATATATTTATTTTTTTGTGAGCATAGTTACTTTTATTTCGTATATTTTTTGTTTAATTTATTTGCATTTATACATTTGTATTACAACACCAAAAAATAGTATTTTTGATTTAAGTAACAAGTAAAAGAAATCAAAAATAGTACTACTATATAAGAAAAAGTAAAGAAATGACAAAGCCGAACCAAAACCTAAGTTCAACCTCACATCCTCTCCCTCTCACCCACCACCCCCTCCTCAGGCTTCCCCATTTTCTTCTTCAATCATTGTTGTGATGACCCGATAGGTCATCTAGAGTTTTAGAACTTAAATTCGTCTTTCGAAGCCTCCAACCTAAACTTGACGGTGTGTTGTGAGAGGTTTTCATGGATCATTGGAGCCTTTAGTATTTGTTCAAACAAAATGATCTCAATTTGAGGCAACGGATGTGGTTGGAGTTATTGAAAGACTATGATATCACCATCTTGTATCATCCCGAAAAGGCCAATGTGGCGGCCGATGCCTTGAGTAGAAAGGCAGCGAGTAAGGGCAGCCTTGCGTACATTCCAGTCGGTGAGAGACCGCTTGCATCAGATGTTCAGGCTTTGGCCAATCAGTTCGTGATGTTGGATGTTTCAGAGACCAGTCGTGTTCTAGCTTGTACACTCGCTCGGTATTCCTTATTCGAGCGTATTAGGGAGTGGCAGTATGATGATCCTCATTTGCTTGTCCTTAGGGACACAATGCGAGACGGTGGTTCCAAGCAGGTTACTGTTGGAGATGATGGAGTTTTGAGGATGCATGGTTGTATTTGTGTGCCCAATGTAGATGGACTTCGTGAGTTGATTCTTCAGGAGGCCCACAGTTCCCAGTATTCTGTTCATCCAGGTGCCGCCAAGATGTATCAGGACTTGCAGCAACATTATTGGTGGACATGCTGACCAATTCAACGCATTTCATTCCTGGGGCAGTTACCTATTCTTCAGAGCGGTTAGCTGAGATCTATATCCGCGAGATTGTCCATCTTCACGGTGTGTCCGTGTCTATCATTTCTAATCGAGGTATACAGTTCACCTCGCACTTTTGGAGAGCAGTACAGCGTGAGTTGGGCATGTAGGTTGAGTTGAGCATAGCATTTCATCCTCAGAAGGACGGACAGTCCGAGCGCACTATTCAGATATTGGATGATATGCTCCGCGCTTGTGTTATAGATTTCGGGGTTCGTGGGATCAGTTCTTGCCACTTGCGGAGTTTGCCTACAACAACATCTACCAGTCGAGCATTCAGATGGATCCCTATGAGGCATTATACGAGAGGCAGTGCAGATCGCCAGTTGGATGGTTCCAGCTGGGGGAGGCTCAGTTGTTAGATACAGATTTGGTACCGGATGCCCTGGATAAGGTTAAGATTATTCAGGATCGACTTCGTGCAGCTCAGTTCAGGCAGGAGAGTTATTTCGATTGTATAGTTTGTGATGTTGCATTCATGGTCGGATAGAGGGTATTGCTTCGAGTTTCACCCATTAAGGGTGTGATAAGGCTCGGAGAGAAGGGCAAGTTGATCCCTAGGTACATCGGACACTTTGAGATTCTAGAGAGAGTGGGCGAAGTGGCTTACAGGCCTGCATTTCCACCTAGTTTATCAACACTTCATCTGTTCCATGTGTCAATGCTCTGGAAGTATCACGGTGATCCGTCCCATGTGTTAGATTTCATCTCAGTCCAATTGGACAAGGATAAGACATACGAGGAGGAGTCGGTGGCTATTGTAGATCGACAAGTTCAATAGTTAAGGTCTAAGAGGTATCCTTCAGTTTGAGTGTAGTGGAGAGGTCAGTTGGTCGAGGCAGCTACTTGGGATTCCAAGTCAGATATGCGGAGTAGATATCCACACCTTTTCACCAGCCCAGATACTTTTTATGTCTCTTTGAGGATGAACGGTTGCTTTAGAGGTGGAGAATGTGATGACCCGATAGGTCATCTAGAGTTTTAGAAGTTAAATTCGTTTTTTGGAGCCTTCAATATCTTATTTTATCCTTCCTCGATTTGCATGCACAGTTCAGGTGTTTTTTCGGAAAGCTTTTATGTTAAAAATTGATAAAATATGAGATTTTACCCTTAAAATCTATTTGAGTTGACTTCGTTCAACATTTTGAGGAAACGGATTTGGATCCGTGTTTTGATGGTCCTAGTGGGTCCGCATCATGATTTGGGACTTGGGCATATGCCCGGAATCGAAAACTGAGGTCCCTAGCTCGCGTTTTTGTATTTTGTTGAAAATTTGAAGTTTAAAGGCTTAATGACTTAGAAGGTTTGACCAACGTTTGACTTGTTTATATCGGGTCCATTGTTTTGGTTTCGGAACCCGATATAGGTTCATTACGATATTTATGACTTGTCTATCAAATTTGGTGAGAAACAGAGTTGGTTTGACGCGATTCGGACGTCCGGTTGTTAAAATAGCAATTCTAAAGTTTCTTGAAAATTTCATTTGATTTTGGTGTCTGATTCATTGTTCAAGGTGTTATTTTGGCGATATGATCGCGCGAGCAAGTTCGTACGATATTTTTGGACTTGTGTGCATATTTGATTTGGAGCCCCAAGGGCTCGGGTGAGTTTTGGATAGGATACCGAGTGAAATTGAACTTAGAATCATAACTGGTGCATCTAGTTTCTGGTGTTTGTTGAAGATCTCGCATTTGCAAAGAACCATTCACATTTGCGAGCCTGGGCATGGATGGGGGGTCCTCACATTTTCTAGGAAAAGTTCGCAACTGCGATCTTGACCGTTTTGCTTTTGCAAAGGCAAAGCCGCAATTGCGACTCAACACTATTTTGAGGATCTTCGCATTTGTGAAGAGTGGTCCGCATTTGTGAGGGCATCAGAGTTTGCATTTGTGATTATTTTATCGTAATTGCGATCACTGGGAATCTGAGAGGAGTTCGCAATTGCGATCGCGTTCTCGCACGTTGCGATGTTCGCAATTGCGAACAAGATATCGCAATTGCGACACCTGCAGCCGGGTAAAAGCTGAGTTAGATGGAAATTATTTCATTCGGTCACGACCCAAACCGAAGGGCCACGACGAGCACCTGGTGCCTTGCTCATCCGAGTACCAACATAACGTATCTTTCTTATCGTATTGTCATTGGTAAATGGCCCAAAAAGGGCCGTCATGGGCTAACCAGAATAAACATAAGGGAATACTCAATATAGGATGACCCAACCTGATATGAAAACTTATACATATGACATACGAGCTTGTAAGGCCGACATGATCCGTTGTAAACTCAAAACATAGGCCGATAAGGCCATACAAGTATCTGTATACATGACATCTGTCTACAAGCCTCCAAGAGTATATAAATATCATAAAGGTCGGGACAGGACCCCGCCATACCAAACAATACACGTCCAAATCATAATGACTAGACAAGCAACTCCGGAGCAAATGGAGTGCACCAACATCTTCCGCTGAGCTCATAGCCTACTTGGAGGACTCTCGAACTGTCTATCGGGACCTGCGGGCATGAAACGCAGCGTCCCCAGACAAAAGGGACGTTAGTAAAAATAATGTACCGAGTATGTAAGGCAATAAAATAACTGAAAGATGAAACTAAACTGATAATATAATAACTGAAAGTAACTGGGACTCAAAGATGATCTGGAGATATACTTACCTGTTGATACTGACTCAACTCTCTCAATATAGTAAGTAAAAATGATGTCCGACCAATATGGCTCGGAACGTGTAACTGCTCCGCCGCAGTAGGCTCGCTCATAGGCGCTCAGCCATACTAGGATCTGTATCTCGGCCATGCTGAGCTCACTCATAGGCGCTCGGCCACAGTAGGCTCGGTATACAACTTACCATATGATCAGAGGTTGCCTAATAGGGGCCTGCCCACCGATTATAACTTGACTGGAAGAAGACAATACTCAATTGAATATAAAGTCCCAATAAGGGAGAATACTGTAACTTATGAGACTGGGATAATGTACATAAATTTAGGAGTATGAGCTTCTCTTTATGTCTCGTTATTAAACACATGTAGTTACAAGATCATGCCAAAATGAAGGAAGGGATAACCTTAACATACTTGAGCCGATTCTCTTGACAAGTTGCGACAACACGTAACGGCGGGTCGAAGTAGGAAAAAATTTGTACGATATTCTTGAGAAAGATTGTACTGTGCTGTCTTAAAATTGCGTCTCACACTTCTATTACATGATATAATCTCGTATAATTTTTCCGAAACTCCCCTTCATCTCATTGTAGAGATGCAAGCCTCATGCTTAAGTTACTTAGAGAGGTTCTTAACCTTAATTCATGTGGGCCCCACATATGTGATGACTAAGCCACCAATCTTCTTAATGTGCTATCTTGATTTATGAAATAAGACTCATATTTTGTGATTTGATCAAGACTTGTGGGCTGCCACGTTAAGGGGTGATGCCCCCCTCCCCCCCCCCCCCCCCCCCCCCCCCCCNAATTAGAAATTATCTCAAATTACTTAAAATACTACTCACTTTTAACACACTTTATACATCTTACTATCATGGTTATGTGGTACCTTGTATGACACTAGTCCATAAATACGGGGTATTATAAATTGGACCGTATTTTATCTCAAAATGTCAAACTTCGACGAAACTCATTTTCTTCGATTTTCTTACCCTCTCACCTTCACGAATTTACTTATCACTTTTTTGAAATATTGTAATACTTATAATCCCAAAATAATCTCATTCCCAAACTTACGTCGATTAACTTACGACAAAACTTCAACGTACAAAAATGCGAAATGTAACATCTCATTTCCGAGCTTATATAAATTTACTTATGGCGTACTTCCACATATGAAAACATAGGGTGTAACATCATTCACCCCTTTGGAGCATTCGTCCTCGAATGTTGACTGATGCATTTATCATTTTCATAACCTATGCCTTCCGAATACTTAGTACTCTCCTTGCCATCTAGGAAATTGTTCTGTGAATAAATCCAAAGGCCAGGCATTCCCCCCTTTAGGCCTCTTTCTCACACCACGGCCTGTGGTCAGAATTCTTCCAATCTCGTAACTCTTGCACCCTTTTATTATGTAGCATGTACGACTTTTTCCTTGTTTGTGCGCCTATGCTACTCTTCCTTGCAGGTTTTAGCCAATATCTAAGCTTCACTTAGGGAATATATACAGAACTTTACAAGATGTCCCTTTGGGAATCTATAGGTATACAAAAGTTCTTTGCTCGGTACCTTGTCGAACTTACGACTATTTCTATATCTTGTTTCATAGCCCCGATTATCCATCCGTGTGACTTTACTGCATCTAGGTAGGTCATACTATACTATAATTCTTACTCTGATTTATCATTACTGAGGTCTTCTACCAAACTCCAAATTATCCTATATGTATAAATCTAAGTCCTTTAATGCTTCCTCATTACTATTCATCTTAAGAATGACGACCTAATCTCATCTCATACTGTTGTAACTTTTATCCATCCATTGTTGATTCACCTCAATGTTGATCTACAATGTAACACTAATAACTTGAAACTTCTTACGTAATACATTGTCACTAGGGCTTACGTTGCATCGAGGAACATTTGAAGTGATTTTCCTGATTCACTTAGGGGCTATATTGTAATTCAATAATCGTATTTCATGACATCTTTACGTGATTCATCTTATGGGGGTATTTTAATCCTGTACCATTCATGAAATCCTTTATTCATAAAATCTTTACTCAATCGAAGGCCCAAACGTCATCCTTTAATTATCACAATTACACCCTCATTCTATTACCAGGGCTGCATTCCATCTCTTCTAAATTCTATTAGTCATAGACTCTTTTGAGTTCATTCAAGATATACTGAGCTTTCTATAACTTAGAGAAACCATTAACTCTCTTGTTTTCATGCGCTTAACCCCGAGGACTTATCCATTCTAGTCACCTTCTCACTTGCCTTTCCTTATCCTTACTCATGTCTTCCTAAAACCTTATCGCTCTACCATACTTTAGCTTGCGAACTATACATATTCATTTATACTACTCGCAATCTTCCTTCAACTTTCTTGCACCATAGATTTCCTTGTGTTATTCTGGAACATCAAGTGAGATATCACATCGTCTATAACTCTTCTTTACTCTTAACTAGACTTCTCGATACCTAGAAACCATAGGCTGGGAAGGTATGCCACCAATGACGCTGCTATCATTCATGGATAATGAATCCCAGCGCTTCTAGCCCTCTATCTGAAGTATAGATTATTCACAACCTCTTGCACCTGAGTATCTCGTATGTTGTTTACCTTTACCTTACTTACCTTAAAATCTCGCATCACATATTCTATCTTTTCATGACCTCCCTTCCACATAGGTATAATTCACATCCACGACTTGAAGCTCTATTATAATACTTGTACCTCTGGTGCATACACAATCAGGTGAGAGCTTCATACTGACTTCTTATGAGGCTGGTAATCTTCTAACTTTCTTTATCATAGAGTCGTTATAGAATATGGATAATGTACTATCTCCCTTGTACCTATGATATTTAAGAGTGATCCTGCAATGTTCTCAATCACGAGGTCTATAATTTTCTGGGTCCAATAATCAAACTCCTGATTTAATTAGTTGATGTAATTATTTGGTTTTTTCTTCCCTCTGATCAACCTTTATGTAGGCTTAAACTATCTTCCGATCAGCGGCTCATAGTATTGGTTATTACTTTAGTCTTTCATGGATGCTATGGAATATCCATGATACAATCTTCTAACAATTCAATCCTTTGTCTATGACCTGGACTCAATTCTTTCTTTTAACTTATACCAGAGTCTTCTATGGTTGTATGATTGTCAACATATATGCTGCATGGATAATACTCTGAAATCTTAGGTGCATTTATAATATAATTATCTCTAGATCATTGATCGAATAATTCCTTTCGTTCCTTCTCAAATTTCTTTAAATGCAAGCAATTACTTTTCCTGGTCGTTTTGCTACTTGTTGCATGAATATTTGGCTTATCTTAGTGCCCACACATGTTGGAATTCCATACAACCCATATGATCTTGAATATCACCTTTTGATTTTTTTCTTCTTCATGTTCATAGCCACGATAGGTGCCACTTTTTTATGGGGTGCATACAATATTTTTGTGAGACTGTTGTTACAAGACCATTTCCTCTTTAGGTCATTGTGTGTAGGTTGAAGACGTCTTCCTTATTTCCTCAGATAGTCTTTCGTTGTAGTACTTAGGGAAGACCCTCTGACTCTTGTAAAGCTGCGAGCTTATTACATCGTACACCCAATAAAATTTTTGATGTTCGTACTCACTTATAATTATCCTTAGTTACTTACCTCCACGCTCATGTGCTCGTACAGTTGCTTCTGAACTGAAATTTTGATTGTCTTCCCAGTGCGACTCTCTTTTATTTCCATAACATTCATACGTCAATTTCCAAAATGAAGGAAGAGATAGCCTTAACATACCTGAGCCGATTCTCTTGACAATCCCTCTAACATACGTCAATTGCGACAACACGTAAATGCGGGTCGAAGTAGGAAAAAATCCGTATGATATTCTTGAGAAAGATTGTACCGTGCTCTCTTAAAATTGATCTCACGCTGCTATTACATGATATAATCTCATATAATTGTGCCGAAACTCCCCTTCATCTCATTGTAGAGATGCAAGCCTCTTTCTTAAGTTATTTAGAGAGGTTTTTAACCTTAATTGGTGTGGGTCATTATTAAGCCACCAATTTCTCTTAATGTGCCATCTTAATTATGATATAAGACTCATATTTTGTGATTTGATCAAGACTTATGGACTTCCACGTTAAGGGGTGATCCCCCCCCCCCCCCCCCCCCCCCCCCCCAATCTTATCCACCAAATATTTTAATTAATTTTTTAATCTTCCGCTAAAATCAATAATTACTCAATTATCCTCGTAATTAAAATTATCTCAAATTACTTAAAATATTACTTACTTTTAATATACTTTATACACCTTACTATCATGGTCATCTGGTACCCCTTACGACACTAGTCCATAAATACGGGGTATTATAAATTGGACCGTATTTTATCTCAAAATGTCAAACTTCGACGAAATTCATTTTCTTCGATTTGCTTACCCTCTCACCTTCACGAATTTACTTATCACTTGTTTGAAAAAGCGTAATACTTATAATCACAAAATAATCTCATTCCCGAACTTACGTCGATTAACTTACGACGAAACTTTAACGTACGAAATACCGAATGTAATATCTCATTTTCGAGCTATATCAATTTACTTATGGCGTACTTCCACGTACGAAGACATGGGGTGTAATACATTCTTTCAAATTTTCAAACTTAGAAACCCTAAAGGCAATTTTTCCACGAGCACTTCTTCCCCAATTCATTGGTAAGTGATTCTAACCTATTTTCTTTCAATCTTTCATTACATTTCATAAGATTTGAAACTAAAATCTAGTATTGTTATGGTGAAAATTGGGGTTTTTGGTGGATGTAGGATTCAAAAAAAACTACATAACCGAGCTCGGGGGTGAATGGGTAATCGGGTTTTGGTCTGAATTCAGGTTTGGACCAAGCGAGCTCAGGAGTTGACTTTTGTTGACTTTTTCAACAATGACTTAAATTGAATATTTTTCATTCGTGGGTAGTTCTAAGGCTTATTTTGAATTGTTTGGTTGATAATTTGTTAGATTTCGTTGGTTCGGAGGCTTGTTCGAAAGGGAAAGCCGTGATTGAGCTTTGAGTTGATCTTTGGAGCGAGGTAAGTGTCGTGGTTAACCTTGACTTGAGGGATTAGGACTTGTTTACCTATTTTCTACATGTTTAGAGGTTGGGTAAAACGTATATGTGAGGTGACGAGTACTTATGCATTGTTGTTGGGTCAAGCATGTTGGTGGAACTTGTTTCTTGTAGTTTATTTCTTTTTTTGATCATGATATCCATGCTTAGACTAGGTGGTTACTGATCGCTCTTTTCACATTTATGAGCTATTTGAGATAATTGAGTATTTTTTTCCGAAGTTGAGGTTTATATTGTGGAAACATTGTTGATGTGAGGTCTATTCTTGCTTATTCTGTCTCTCTTTTGTTTATGTTCACTGTTATATCGTAAGGGAGAGTGTTAATGCACGAAGGGTGATGTCGTTCCATATGAGAGCGTTAATGCACGAAGGGTGAAGCCGTGCCATATGAGAGTGTTAATGCACGAAGGGTGATGTCATGTCGTATCTATTGATTTATGATGAAAGTGAGTAAAAGAACGAAGAGTGATGTCGTGCCGATATTATCGTTTCATAGTGAGGTTGAGAGTAAAAGCACGAAGGGTGATGTTGTATAGCTTTGTTCATTATGTTCATTCGTTTGCTGGTTAAAGGCTTATTGACGGTTTCTTGTTATCATTCCATGTGGTATTTATCGCATCTTGTACTCCTTTCGCATGTCCCCTCCCAAAATCACATGTTTAGTTTTTATTTGTTGTTGTGTTGTACGTATATTGTTATACACAGGTTTATTTTTACGTGGGTGTCTTGTTATAGCCTCATCACTACCTCGTCAAGGTTAGGCTCGACACTTACGGAGTACATTGGGCCTTTTGTACTCATACTACACTATGCATTTATTGTACATATTTTGGTACTGGTCCCAGCTGTCTGTGAGGCGCTTCAGCTCGGATTTGCTTTGGGGACTCGAGGTAGATCTGTTGGCGTCCGCAGACCTTGAAGTCCTCTTCCATTTCCCCTATTTTACGGGTCTTTTCTTTCAAGACAATTGCATTTATTTCAAACCTTGTTTGTATAGACTCTAGAAGCTCGGGAATTGTGACTCCAGATCCGGGTTTTACTTAGATATTATTGGTTTCTTATGTTATTCTGCACGAGTTTTAGTTTCATTTCAACTTAATTATTTTTGCTTATTGAAATTGATTACAATTGACTTAAAGATCCTCTAACGTTGGTTTGCCTAGCAAATAAAATATTAGGCGTCATCATGGTCCAGAATATGAAAATTCCGGGTCCTGACAATTGTTAAATCGGTGCCTTCTCTCTTCCTAGTTATAGTCATATCTCTTAAAGTTTCTGAATCTCCTTATATCTATTTGACTTAGATTTCTGGCTTAAATTTTACGGAATATTCCAATAATTTGATAAATGTTGTGTCTAATATTTTATAATCACTGCGTGGGATGAAAATTACAAGGTTGTAATGTTGGGGTGAAGATCCCTTAAGAAGTTTTCTAAAAGGTGTACAAGTTTGCGTACTTGTGTTGTATTTGTTAAAAAAAATTGTAAAGAAAATATCAAGACATAATTATTTTCTTGAAATTTTATGAACATTTTTACAAATTAAACTTGCACTTTGTATTATAGTTTCTCTTGGGTTTTCTCATCCTTTTTGTGCTAATTATTGTTTCTTTTGAATTTATAGGGACATTTAAATTCATGAATGCAAGGACCGAAGCTATTTCTTCCTTGAATGCAATCGGAGTGGCTACATTTTCAATCTCCAAATCAAGTACTTAGAATAATTTTTTATGTGGAATCCCCTAAAATTTTATAGATTAAAGATAAAATATCTGATCCAATGTACATAGTTTGTATAATTTTAGTTTGACAGGAATTTTAATTTGAGTTCATCTTGTTGTTTAGCCTCTCATACCTAGTTTTTATTTTACAAACTTTATTATGTCTTGTATAAGAGTTGAATGTAAATTGAGGAGTATTATCTAAACATAAGATGCACACCAATAATGAAATTTCAGAAAAGTTACCTTGACTATTAATCGAGGACAAGACAGGGAAGAGAAGAAGACTATTGTCAAAAGTTATGATGGAAAATCACTGTGTTCACGTGGACCCCCCCCCCCCCCCCCCCCCCCCCCCCNAAATGAGTCATTTTCTTTCAAGGATAAATTTCTGGCAAATGAACACGAAAGAAACCTTTCAGTAACTCCACCACCTACATATTTATTGCATATGGCGATTGACCACATTGAGGCAGAAGGGGAAACGATTTTCATAGTCCAAGAATCTGATCACCTAGTACTAATTACCGGGGAAGACAAACAACGTATTTACTACCCTTGGAGATTCTCTGTCATAATTAAACTTCAGGGGGAAAAAAATACTTCATCACGTTCTTAAGAGAAAAATAACAGATTTGTGGAAACCATCAGAAACTTTCCCCCTCATCGATTTAGGAGAGGATTACTATACAGTTAAGTTCAATAAAGAAGAAAACATAGAAACTGCTCTACAAAAAGGCCCATGATTTATCTTTGGGAATTTCTTATCTGTGCAATGCTGGGAGCCTAACTTTGTCCCCTCAAGAGAAAAACAAACTCTTAAAGCAATCTGGACACGACTACCTGGACTTTTCACAGAATTTTATGATGAAAAATACTTATGGGGAACACAATAGGAAGACTTCTCAAAGTAGATGCATGCACTTCCGCAACCGTTCATGGTCGTTATGCCAAAATTTATGTTGAACTACCACTCCATAAACAAGTTAAATCTAATGTATGGATTGGTTCACATAGACAACAAATACTTTATGAATGTGATAAACTCCTATGCTTACACTGTGGTTTTCTGCGCCACTCAATCGGCCAATGTGGAAAAACAAAGACCCAACCAATCCCACCAACAACCCAAGGAAAAAGAGCAGAAATGGAGGGCCAAAACAGTCCCATGCAAGAACATCAACGTAAACCAACACAAGAAGACCAGTACAAATCAACACAAGAAGATCAACACACATCAAAGGAGAAGTGGCAAACTGTAACCTTCAAAAAAGGTATATCTAAACACAAGGTGGATCAAAAAAAGAAAGCCCTCTCAAAGTCAGGTATTAATGTCAATATTTTTTATGCCTCCACCGGTAAGTTCCTCACTTATCAAACTTTCAATTACAAAGAACGATCCAATAATAATGGCGGAGGAAATAGGAGAACTGGACCCAATCCATATTCAGAATACCAATCGACCATGGCTATGGAAATTGATTCAAACAATCGATTTTCATTACTACCTACGCAGAACATGGTTTTGGATAAAACCAAAAATTACCCTGTTGAATTACACAGTAATCACCTTAACTTTTTTAATAATAAAATAAAACCATAAATTACATTAATAACTTTAATAACCAAGGAAAAAATCCTCCTAATAATAATAATATCCAAAACAATGACAACTCAGCTACTAAATTCCAGCAGGAACTAGAGACTAGGACCACCCCCCCCCCCCCCCCNTGATATCAACCCTCACACCAATACCCTACCCGGGTATCCACATAACCCCAACAATTTTCTGCATGAGATAAACAACAAAGCACACATGTCAGAAAAGGCAAAACTCGTATTCCAAATGGCCAATGCCAAGGAACACGTATATCAAAACCAATCCATCCCTCTTCCTAATAAATCCAATACGCTACCCCAAACAAATGACATGCAACAAGATTTTACAATCATTTTCACTGATCTTCTAAACTCCCAAGGACAAAATATCCCTCTAAGAACACGCAAGACATTTCAGGTTAATACAAATCATCCGCCTCAACCAAAACATGGCCAACCAGATACCTCCCAACCCTCAAACCAACGAACCACCAACAATCTTCATCCAACCTCCGATGTCGGAAAACCATCAACCGCAGTCTTGGGTGGAACCGGGATTAATGGGTCATGCCCTATCCTTCAATATCACACTGTACGGGATAGAAACAGTGATAGTCATCCACAACTCACATTATCTTGCTCAGCTAATTTCGGAGGGAATCCGTCTATACATGAGAAACTACCAGAACCACATCTGGCTAAATAACATCCTCCAACCAATTGCACCAAATCTAACATCACATGCAACACAAATGATGATGGGGGAATGACTCATGCCATCACCCTTTGTCCCTCTCCAAACTGCCCAACCAGTGATGAACCTCCCGTTTTTTACTCCGGAAATAGCCACCAGCATCAATCCAATATTCACTCCTTGGAACATTCATGCAACTCCACCAGCAACTGCCAATGTCCAAAACTCGACTCAACATCATCCTCAACCAACCACGCAGTCCCATGCACAACCAAATTTCCCTCTCCAAGAAGAGTTGATAGAAGAACCAGTGGAACCAACCAACATACTCCCAGAATTAATAACGGAAGATTCAAATCTAGATGATGTAAAGGTGTTCATCTTCACGTAGGGGCAAGAACAGAGGCAAATTCTCAAATGCCCATTGACACTTTACAAGTGCACAATGGACATAAGGCCACCTGCCGATCCAACAGTAGGAGAACATGCAATGATCATAGTTCCCATTCAGAGGAGGAATCGAGTGCATGCACCAAGAGCACTGGAGAATGGTGATCTTCACAATTGGACACTAAACATGAATAAGCCCATTTCCTTCATCATCTGGAATATTCGAGGGGGGAATAGTGACACTTCCAGGCTTCACTTTAGGGATATGATTGGCACTCACCACCCTAGTATGATCACCCTCCTGGAAACTAGAACGGATAACCACATGCCTCTCTTAAATCCATTTGGTTTCACCGACATGATTGAGATCCCGTCTAATGGTCAATAAGGGGGCATGGTGATCTTTTGGAACCACACTGTTGTCAATGTCCACAATTTCGTTAGAAGGAATCAGGAAATCAGTGCAATAATTGAGGTAATCTTTACTCGTATTACTTGGTTATTTACTTCAATATATGATAACACTAGGATTACTGAAATAAATAAAATGTGGAATAATCTAATCAATATGCATGATACCTATAATGGACCATGGCTAATAAGTGAGGATTTTAATGATGTACTAGACTCAACTGAAAAAATTAGGAGGAAACTTGGTAAGTGGTAGACGTACAAAATATCTATGGAATTGTATCAATAAATGCGGACTTGTGGATTTAGGGTACAAGGGCTGCAAGTATACATGGTCTAATCATAGGAGGAAAAATAAAGGTCTCATTGTGGAACGATTAGACAAGGTTTTAGTAAATAGTGAATGGATTAGTGCATTCCCTAACGCTTCAGTTGCCCATCTCCCTAAAACCACATCTGATCATATCCCCTACTCCTTCAATTAATCCCTAAAACAAACATCAACCTTCCAAGACCGTTTAGATTAGAAACTTATTGGTGCAGACACCCAAGTTTCAATAATCTAATCAAAGAAAGTTGAAAGGTACCTAGTTACCAAGACTCTGCCAACTCTTTTCTCACAAAAGTTAAGATATGGAAAAATAAATTTTTTGATAACTTACACAGAGAAAAAATAGAACCCTAGAAAGATTAAAAGGTCTTCAAGAATCACCTAACTACCAAACCAGTATTTTCCTCCAAGACCTAGAACGCACACTTCAACAAAATTACAACAATTTTCTAAAAATTGAAGACGACTACTGGAAGTGAAGAGATAGAATTTCCTGGTTACAAGAGGGTGACACTAACACAAAGTTTTTCCATATTATGGCCACCAATAATCGTAGGAGAAATAAAATTATATTTTTTAAGGATGATCAAGGTAACTGGATTAAGGACCCAGTGGATATCCTAAATCACACAAAACTTTTCTTCCACAAAGCATTCTCAACCTCTCACGACTCTACAAATTGGTCCGCTATCCGCCATGATCCCCCAAACCTAAACAAAATAGATCTTGGAGCGCTAGATGGGAAACTATTACCTAGTGAAATCACCAATTTTGTCTTCACCTTTAAACCTTTCAAAGCCCCCAGACCAGATGGTATACATCCCTTTTTCTACCAAAATTTTGGAACATAGTTGGTCCCTCTATTTTTAATTTTTGCATGCATGAACAAGCTCCCTTCAAATATTAATGACACTTATGTCTACCTAATACCAAAAATCAGCAATGCTAATAATCTCAAAAATTTCAGGCTAATTGGTCTCTATAACACTATGCACAAAATCATTACAAAGATCATAGCTAATAGGATAAAACCCTTCCTGAATGAATTAATTGTCCCCTATCCTTAAATATCACGTTGAACGGGAGAGAAACAATGATAGTCATCAACAACTCACATTATCTTGCTCAGTTAATTTCGGAGGGAATCCGTCTATCCATGAGCAACTACCAGAACCACATCTGGCTAAACAACATCCTCCAACCAATTGCATTAAATCTAACCTCACATGCAACACAAATAATGATGGGGAGTGGTTCATGCCACTACCTTTTGTCCCTCTCCAAATTGCCCAACCATTGATGAACCTCCTGTTTTTTACTCCCGAAATAGCCACCAACATCAACCCAATATTCACTCCTTTGAACATGCATGAAACTCCACCAGCAACTGCCAATGTCCAAAACTCGACTCAACATCATCCTTAACCAACCACGCAGTCCCATGCACAGCCAAATTTCCCTCTCCAAGAAGAGTTGATCGAAGAACATGTGGAACCAACCAACTTACTCCCAGAATTAATAACGGAAGATTCAAATCTAGATGACGTAAAGGTGTTCATCTTCACGGAGAGGCAAGAACAGAGGCAAATTCTCAAATGTCCATTGGCACTTTACAAGTGCACAATGGACATAAGGACACCTGCCGATCTAACAGTAGGAGAACATGCAATGATCACAGTTCCCATTCAGAGGAGGAATCCAGTGCATGCACCAAGACCACTGGAGAATGGGGATCTTCACAATTGGACACTAAACATGAATAGGCCCATTTCCTTCATCATCTGGAATATTCAAGGGGGGAATAGTGACACTTTCAAGCTTCACTTTAGGGATATGATTGACACTCACCACCCTAGTATGTTCACCCTCCTGGAAACTAGAATGGATACATGATTGAGATCCCGTCTAATGGTCAATCAGGGGGCATGGTGATCCTTTGGAACCATATTTTTGTCAATGTCCACAATTTCGTTAGAAGGAATCAGAAAATCAGTGCAACAATTGAGGTAATCTCTACTTGTATTACTTGGTTATTTACTTCAATATATGCTAGTACTAGGATTAGTGAAAGAAATAACATGTGGAATAACCTAATCAATATGCATGATACCTATAATGGACCATGGCTAGTAGGGGGAATTTTAATGATGTACTAGACTCAACTGAATGATTAGACAAGGTTTTAGTAAATAGTGAATGAATTAGTGCATTCTCTAACGCTTCAGTTACCCATCTCCCTAAAACCACATCTCATCATAACCCCCTACTCCTTCAATTGATCCCTAAAACAAACCTCAACCTTCCAAGACTGTTTAGATTAGAAACTTATTGGTGCAGACCCAAGTTTCAATAATCTAATCAAAGAAAGTTGGAAGGGTCCTAGTTACCAAGACTCTGCCAACTCTTTTCTCACAAAAGTTAAGATATGGAAAAATAAAGTTTTTGGTAACTTACACAAAGAAAAAAAATAGAACCCTAGCAAGATTAAAAGGTCTTCAAGAATCACCGAAATACCAAACCAGTACTTTCCTCCAAGACCTAGAACGCATACTTCAACAAAATTACAACAATTTATTAAAAATTGAAGACGACTACTGGAAGTTAAGATCTAGAATTTCCTGGGTACAAGAGGGTGACGCTAACATAAAATTTTTCCATATTATGGCCACCAATAAACGTAGGAGAAATAAAATATATTTTTTAAGGGTGATCAAGACAACTGGATTAATGACCCAGTGGATATCCTAAATCACACAAAAATTTTCTTCCACAAAGAATTCTCAACCTCTCTCGACTCTACAAATTGGTCCAGTATCCCCCATGATCCCCCAAACCTAAACAACATAGATCTTGGAGCCCTAGATGGGAAATTATTACCTAGTGAAATCATCAATGTTGTCTTTTCCTTTAAACCTTTCAAAACCCCCGGACCAGATGTTATACATCCCTTTTCTACCAAAAATATTGGAACATAGTTGGTCCCTCTATTCTTAATTTTTGCATGCATGTGTTCCCAGAAGAAAAGCTCTCGTCAAATATTAATGATACTTATATCTGCCTAATACCAAAAATCAGCAATGCTAATAATCTCAAAAATTTCAGGCCAATTGGTCTCTGTAACACTATGTATAAAATCATTACAAAGATCATAGCTAATAGGATAAATCCCTTCCTGAATGAATTAATTGGCCCCTTTCAAGCTAGCTTCGTAAAAGGTAGAAGAACCAGCGACAATGCTATCCTGGTACAAGAAATCATCAATAGATTTAAGAATATGAAAGGAGAAAAGGCTACTATGGTCCTTAAACTAGATCTAGAAAAAGCTTTTGACCGACTAGAATGGTCTTTCATCTATAGAATGCTCAAATTCTTCCATTTTCCTCCAGGAATCTCTAAGCTTATTTTAAACTGTACATGCTCTAGTCGAATTGCTATTTTGGTTAATGGATCAATGACAAACTTCTTTAGTCCTAGTAGGGGAATAAGACAAGGATTCCCACTCTCCCCATGCATCTTCATTTTATGCATGAAATGTTCTCTCGCTTGATCTCTCACCAAGTAGATATATGTCAATGGAACTCATTTCACCTCAGCTTTAAAGATCCAGGAATCTCCCACCTATTCTTTGCTAATGATTTCACTCTGATGTCCAGAATCAACAATAAATCCTGCAACACCATAAAAAATAGTCTTTCCTTATTTTGCATGTTATCAGGAAAAAACATCAATCTCCAAAAATAAAAAATTATTGTTTCAAAAAACTGCCACCCTAATATTGCAAAAGAAGTAGCTTCCTTTTTCAATATAAAAATTGACAAAACCTTTGGGAAATACTTTGGGTATCCCATTCTGAATAACCACCCAACCCCAAAAGATTATCAGTATATTATAGAAAATATGCAAAGAAAGTTGTCATCCTGGAAAGCCAAATTTCTTAATATTGCGGGAAGAGCTACCCTTGCCATGTCCACCCTAAACTCAATACGTAGTCGGCCCTAACTGTCAAACCCTAAGGCAATCAATAGTCGGCCCTCTCAAACAGAAGGAAAATTCCATGAGTATTAAGGACATTGTTTCTAACAACCAATGGAAATTATTTAGAATTTCCTTTATAATCCCTAAAGCAATACAAATGAACATCAAAAAAATCCCACAGCCGTTGAACACTAATCAAGATACCCCAATCTAGTCCCTAAACTCCAATGGTTATTTCACTACTAAATCATGTTCTAAGTTTCTACACGAAGACATGCCCTATCAAATTAATTTTAAATGGATCGAGAAGCTAGACTGCCCCAATAAAATCAAATTTTTCCTCTGGCAATGTCTCCATAACAAGATTCCTTGTCGACAATATTTGCAATGCATTGACATTAATATTGATATTACTTGCGCCATATGTCATACTGAAGAAGAATCTCCAAGTAACAGCTTCCGTAGATGCCCTATTGTATGTAACCTTCGGGTCAACCTAGGAATCAATGCGACCACCCAAACAAACCAACACTGGTTGCTGAAAATAAAAGACCTTAAAACAAAATTCAACTCTCCCTATATAAATTGACAATAACTTTTTCCTTTTATTATTTGGGGACTCTGGTTAAACAGGAACAGTAAAAATATTAACAATACTGCCATTAGCCTTTCTATTAAAAAAATTACAAACCATGCTCTAAAACATTACCTCTTAACTATTTCAAACCAACCCATCCCGAACACTAGACCCATCCATATTAAATGGCATGCCTCATAAAATGGTTGGCTAAAGCTTAATATAGATGGTGCTTTTGAAAATCAAAAAAGTGGTCTAGGAGGAGTATTTCGAAATAACAACGAAAATTGGATAATTGGATTCCAAAAATTCAGTTACGTCCTATGTCCACTACACACTGAACTTCAAGCACTCCATGAAGGTCTTCAACTGGCAGTAAGATTCAATCTATCTCCTCTGAAAATAGAAACGGACTCCACAGACGTAATCAAGGCTATCACAAATGGACACGCCATACTAAACTCTTTAATCCTATCTTGCATGTCATTAATGCACCAGGCGAAAGGCCACCTACTTTGGCATAATTTCAGGCAAGGGAACGCAATTGCTGATGTGCTAGCAAAGGATGCAAAAAACCGGAGGGGCGGGGGGGAATCAATACCTACAAGAAGAAATTAAAGTTTTTGGTACTCCGCCTCCTTTTGTGGAAGAATTACTGATCAAAGATAAGAGCGGAGAAAGTATCTTATCAAAAGTTTTATCTATAAGTATTTGTAATATGCTACGGTTTATGGGCAACCAAAACATTGCTACTGATAATGTACTTTTGAATGAAGGGTCTACGTACCCAAACCACTACCCTAATATCACCTCAGATGATCCTATCCTATTGCAATATGCTAAATTTGGCTTTTTAGTATTCAATATATAAATCCTATTAATGCTAAAAAAAAGAAGAATGTATATTAAGGATGCATGAACTTTAAATATGTAAGTTTATATTTTAGAATTAAGTTTTAGAATTATTCATGTCTCGGTTGTATGAAGTAAGTGATATCCAGAGTTTATTATGTTTCTAATTTTATAAAATAAAATATGCGACTGAAGCATTTATTGTCACTAATAAATTAATTTTTCGTCACAAATTTAAAATGTAATAGAAAATCTAGAAAGAAAATAAATGATAAAAAAGAAATTTAATCATAAATATTGGTGACTTGTAGCTAAAAAATTTTGAATTTGAAGCTAAACATAAATACTATATTACGTGGCTAATGTATGACCACGGCTACATGCTAATTTTTTTGTGGCAACATAAATTATATCTTTTGCCACAATATATCCCTTTGTGGCTAAAGACAAAAAATAGCTACAAAGTTAGTTTTTTGTAGCAAAAGAATAAACTCATCAGCTACAAATATAATTTTTTTGTTGCAAAAGTCTTATCAATATAGTCACACAATAAAAATTCTTGTAGCAATATGCACCGTACCTTTAGCCATGAAATATTAAAGTTTGTAGTTAACTTTTAGTTACGTTATATTTGTTACGTATGTTACGGAAAAAAATAATGTAGCTAAAGTGTTTAGCCATAAAAAAATTTATATTTAGCTACGATATACTGCATAGCTATACATACATTATATTGTAATTTTATAAATTGATCAAACTGGCTGATAAATACATTTTTGCTTATTTGCACGTATGACAAACACCAACCGTGTTTATCAGTCAAGTGCTTATAAGCTAAAATCAGCCATAAGTCATAAGTTGGTCACACTCAACTTATGGCTTTTCAGCGTATAAGTACTTTTAGTTTGACCAGAAATTTTACAAATTTATTCTTAATAATATTTTTTAATTCACAAAATACTTTTCCCAAAATAAATTTGCTAACTTTCTCTCCATTTCATATTCGTTGTTCATCCTTTTCTTTACAAAGAAATTTTTTAATTTATAACCTTTTACAAAAAAAAATATTTTAATAAAAGAATAACTTATCAGTACTTTTCTGTCAAATACATCAATTGCATATTATTAATTTCAGCACACTTATTTTAATACGTAAATTAATTTTAACACTTCAAGTTTATCCGCTATTTAGGAGCTCAATTATGAATTTATGATGCGAATTTATTAGCTGCCAGGCTCATCCTCTACCTTATCACAGTGTGATCTACATCTCCGTCTAATCCATCGGTCCACTTTTACCAAAATTATCCTTTTTAGGAAAGTTCAATCGGTGACATAAAGCAAATTCTTCACCTAAAACTTGCTCACCCTAAACAAAGAGTACCACCTATTGGCGGCTGTCCATCTTACAACCTTCCCAAACAATCCTATAGTCATACATAGAATCGATCGGCATAAGCATAGTCGGTCAAAAACTTGATCAATTAATTACTCCAAGTGGACAGCTCCAATAAACACAATCAAGCAAAAATCCTCCACAATCCTAATTGAAAATGGCAGGTAAAGAACCAATTATCATCACAGACAAGGAAGAGATGAGAAAATGGACAAGAACTATGAGATCCCAAAACCATACAATTGGCTTTGTACCCACAATGGGTTACCTTCACGAGGGCCATCTTTCTCTAGTGCAAGAAGCACAAAAACACACTGATCTTATAGTTGTGTCCATTTATGTAAATCCAGGTCAATTTTCACCCAATGAAGATCTTTCAACATACCCTTCTGATTTTCATGGCGATATTCAGAAACTCAAGTCTTTTGCTGTTGATGTTGTTTTCCACCCCAAGAATTTGTATGACTATGCGAATTCTGAAATGGGACTAATTAGGTCAGCTGAGAGGATCAATGAAGAAGAGAAGAAAGAGAATGAGGGTTTAAAGGTGGTATCTTGTGTTGAAGATAAAGGGATGGGGCATGAAACTTGGGTTAGAGTTGAAAATTTGGAAAAAGGGTTGTGTGGAAAGAGTAGGCCTGTTTTCTTTAGAGGGGTTGCTACTATTGTTACCAAGTTGTTCAATATTGTTGAACCTGATGTTGCTGTCTTTGGCAAGAAGGATTATCAACAATGGAGGATTATTCAAAGAATGGTAAGCTCCTCTTGGTTTTGTTTTGAAATGTTGGATTGGTTTGTAGATGATCTTAGTTGCGCTCGGTGTTTCTATGAAATTAATGAAATTTAACTTTAAGAAAAGCACTACTCACAAATTGAGGTAATGTTTAACCTTAGTTTAGTGATAAAATTTTATGTTAAAAGATGCATGTTATGCATATGTTTTTTTGGTGCAAACACGAGTGCGAATGAGATTTTTCCTTGTGTGGATAAAGCAATCCAATATTACCAATCTGGCCGTCTGAAAATAGAAGAGCTAGGTGGGAAATGTTATTGAGAAGTTGCTTGATTTTTGTTACTTTGCTAGTCTTAATCAAGTGGTATACCGTAAAGCTGAAGTCTGATGTGATTTTTAATCGATAGTCTCAAAGTAGCTCTGTTTCAGGTCCGAGATCTTGATTTTGGCATAATGGTGATTGGTTCTGAAATAGTAAGAGAGCATGATGGCTTAGCAATGAGTTCCCGTAATGTGAAACTCTCGCCCGAGGACAGACAAAAGGTGCTTCTTCTGCTGCCACATATTTCTTAATATTGATGATAAACCTGCTTCTTTTACTGTTCTGGTCAATGCTAGGAGCACGAACCGAAAATAAAACCTGGTTTTCTGTTGCCCTATATGCTTATGGCAAACATTAGTTTATTGAAGATCAAATGTCCAGGACAATACATATGAAGTTGATACACCTGCTAAGGCTCTCTCGTTATTATCTTCTGGCATTTGTGCTAATTGAAACTTTTTGCTCTTTCTGCTATGCTGCAGGCTTTGTCAATTAGCCGTGCATTGTCTAAAGCCAAAGTTGAAGCAGAAAACGGCCAGGTAAACTGCAGAGATCTGATAAATGTAGCCATTCAAATCATAGATGAAGCCGGTGGAAAGGTTGATTATGCTGAGGTGAGAACTTAAACAAAAACTAATGTCTCAATTACTTTTGGAAGTATGGTATAATCTTGTCAATTGTGCTTTCAAGGTCCTCTGGCTGTAAGTTGTATTTAGCAATCGTAAAATACACGAGTACTGTTATGTGGTGCTTTCCTGAGATCCCTTGGAAGGGCGACGTAAGGCTAAACAACTGATGTCAGTGTAGTTACTGTCTGCCAACTGAGGTCCCCTCCGTACGCTAGACGAGATTGTCAATGCCGTACAGGAAAACTAATGTCAAGAGCAATTGAGAGAACAGAAATGAGAATTCAGAATGAAAGAAAGCTTGATTGCATTAATAAAAGGTGTTACAGAAAAGCAACACGGTGTTGAGGGAGAGAGACACCAGTACAGATAATTGTTTGCTTGCTAAAAAGTTTGATTGCTTGATCCCCTAATAGTGCTTAAAAAAAAACACCAAAGTTACAGACTTGACCTAACTAAGCTAGAGGAACATAATGGAAGTGCATGAAATAAAACTTACTCTATATTTACAATGAAAAAGACTTAATTTTTTATAAGGTAGAAACAAGTCTGTTGTCAGCAACCTTGTCTTTGGCATCACGGTCTGCGCGCGCGGCGCTGTTGGCATCTACTTGCGGCCGGGCGCTGGCGAGGGATATCGATGGGGCGACAGAGGCACATGCGCGCTTGTCACTTGGCGCAACCAAGATCACGGGCCGTCCATGGCTCTAGCCGTTGGGAGGCTTGCCAGGACGTCACGGGACGCGTCCAAGGGGTCATGGGGCATGGCTGGAAAGCCGTCCATGACAGTAGTATTGACCTGTCATGATGTGTGACAAAGTGGCTTTTTAAGGAGTGAGTAATATGATAAAGCTCTCTCCAGTTACCTTTCCACCCCTTAAATTCCAATGACATAAAAGTTAGACCACTGTTTCCTTTGCTCTCCACTTGAACTAGTAGATATATAAGCAATATTTTGTATGGTTAGCGTCTCAGAAGCTTTATCCGGACAGTATCTGCGCAGTCATAACACCATAAAAGGTTATCAATACAAAAAAAAAATTCTTTTCGTATCATTTCTTGGTCTAGTTATCTTGTTGTACATTGGTGACACCTTCTCTGCATCAGATTGTGGAGCAAGAAAGATTAGAGCCGGTGGAAACAATCAAGAGTCCAGTTGTATTTTGTGTAGCAGCATGGTTTGGGAAGGTCAGGCTCGTTGACAACATGGAAATAAATATATGAGATGGAGCCACCAAATATACGATAACCAAATATAAAAAAACTGAGGTGAAGTACAAGTCCCTGGTTTGCAAGAAGCTTTTGCAGTTTGTAAAAGCCATCTAAAAATGACTTTACTCAAAGGAAGCTAACTGGAGAAGAAATGGCTTCAAGAGGAGGAATCATCTTTCCAACTGCATGTAGAATATGGATCACTTAACTAGTTTATTCGTGCTGCTCTAATATTGTCTTTGTTTCTTTTGAATGATGAGGATTTTTTTTCCATTATCTTACAAAATTTTAATGATGAGTAGTATTAGAACCATACATCTTTTACTGATTCTTCGAGAAGTCTGATCATCCTCCGGATACCCCCCCCCCCCCCCCCCCCCCCCCCCCCCCCCCACGTCCCCTCCACAAATAAATCATTTATTCGCCATGGACGTTTTACTGCCCATTTTCTCTCTTTCTTGACGTAAAGTTGCATTTGAAGTGTCGCGTTCGTTGTCAGAAGACATCAGGATCAAGTCTTACAATGCTAGAACTAAAATAAATTCCTTTCCAAAAGAAATTTATTACCACCACACTTCAGAAAATGGCACCCCAAACAAGAAAAAAAAGAGACTGATGTCCATAGTTTGGTACAAGGTGCAAAGTTCGACAGTTTTCAGTTACATTTTGTTGTTTGAAAGAGACAGAAACCTTACTTCCTCTAGTTAAGAACATTTCACATCTTGTCCCTTAATTAGCGGTAACATGGAAATAATGTCCGGTCTAGAACAGTTTGTCAAATAAAAGAAGATACCTCACAAGCCAAATAAACAATTACCAACAGGCAGTGCTCTAGAATTCTGTCCCGGCACCTTTCAACAATACAAGATTTGTTCATACAATCATACTCAAGGATAGAGGAATAAGCCCACAGGATATTGCTATCTCAATCAAAACAAGCCAGAGATATCAATAAAAGGCTTTCGATTCTCAACACACTCGACAGACGCATATTTGCAGCCACACAAAAACCAACAAAATATAGAAGAAACACGATGAAATCACCCGTAGTGAATTTATCACAAGTCACATTATCGTTTAAAATGGAAGTGTGCTATTAACTTTTGTCGCACCTCCTTTTTCATCGGGTAAGGGTAATAAGGGAGTTTTTCGACTTTAAGTGACATTATTCGATTTTTGGAATTTTATTTCTAATTAGAATCGTCACCCGGATTTTTTACGGTGTCCCGGGACACCATTTATTATTTTTAGAAATCCCAAAACCGAAGAATTTTGACTCCGTTTAAATTGTCTGCGAACCAGGAATCCGGGTAAAGAATTTTGTTAACCCGGAAGAAGGTGTTAGGCATTCCCGAGTTCCGTGGTTCTAGCACGGTCGCTTAATGATTAAATTTGGCCTAAATTGTTTAATTACTGCTTTTATACCTATGTGCATTTCTATATTATTTAATGCTTTTATTTTTTTTACTTGTATTTAAAGAGTTATCTTGAGACAGGCCACATATGCATAAACCCGTAGAGTTTAAAATGTATCGAAAGTCATGTCACGCGGACGTGTCCACAATTCTCGACACTGAACTCATTTAATAAGATAAATAGGGTGCGCAAGCGCATATTTTGTTTTGTTGTCAAAAAGAGACCGAAATCACGTCACGCGAGCATGTACGTAATTCTGATAATTTTTAAGAAATTCGTTCCTAAAGTGTCTCTACGAGTGTTCATTTTAGTCTTTATTCGCGTTACGTAAACGTATACACAATTTGAGAAAAAGATACATTTTTAGTTGTTTTTGTTTCAAAGTTATGTATAACGTATACTTCGAGGATTGATTTATTTTCTAAGTCTGAGGCATTCACTATCTAAGGCTTTCAAGATTCATCATACCTAAATCAGAAATCCTAAATCATGAGATTGGGCTATGGCCTAATGTAGCCCGATTTTGATCACTTTAGGCCTTCCTAATTGTGACTATTTTGCAGGAGGACTACTAATCTAGGAAATTTAGCTAAGTCTCAAGGATCTCTACTTTTTAGGTTTGATGAATAAATAATGGTAAAAATGTATGTTCATTCGAAATACATTTATGAACATAACACAAAAGGTTTTTTCCAGTTTTTCCATTTTTAGACAACCTAAACATAAATCTAAAATGCTCATTACTTCTGAAATGAATTAGCAAGGTAAAGACATGTTACTTCCAGAAATTTTATGATTTTAAAAGATCAAATCACATGCATTCTGATTAATTCTAAAAGGAAATGTGATCTTTACCGATTCAAAACAGGCTAATCACAGGTTTGTAAAGGATCGAGTTCATGTTTATACGTTGATTTCAGAAATTACGAAATGCAAAATGAACTGACAATGATCGATTGATTTTAAAACTTGACTAAATTGAAGTAGTCATTTGTTTTAAGAAAAAAAAAATCCAACAGGTGTATATGCAGACTTCGCGTACGTTCTCTTATCAAGTATTTTCAGAACATAAATTCCGAATTTCAGAAAATGAATCAAAGCTAAAATTAATATGTATAGTCTGGTCTTAAGTTACGTAATTCTGGAAAATGAATACTAGTTAATTACAACTTCGACTGCTACTGTCAACATGCATTTTTGAAAGACAGAAAAATTTAAAATGACAAGTCTAAATAAATTATCTGTCTTGAATCCTTTCAAAGCCATGCATTTGAGCTTTCATTTGTAATCTGTGTAACATCTCAATTAGATGAGTGTGTTATGCACCCATTGGACTAAACAGGACTATGATAAGAAGTCGAGTTTAAATCGGATGATGTTTATACTAAGCTAAAAAACAGAACTACTCGTGTATTCTTTAATGCGAATTATAAGTCCAAAATATACTATTTGGGTAGTAGTAATCAATAGATTTTCAAACATTTATAGGATGAATCATATCATGAAGAAGGTTGGGCTCATCCTTTATGATGTTTTTACACCACTTTAACCAGAACAGGTTCTGGCCTCTTATAGGTCGAATCTGACCATAAAAGAGGGGTCAGATTCATCTCTATAGAGGTCTTATTCAACTCATAATTGTTCCATAGCTTTATTTTTAGGCATTTTTAGAGTATGAATCTGACCACTTGAAGGGTTCAGATTCAATATTCTACAGCCTTTGTCGATTGTTCACTTCGTACCCTTAAGGGTGATAGGCTACTGTTTAAGCACTTAACATGGGGTGAATTTGACTATCAACAAGTCAAATTCATCTACCCTAGTGCTAATAGTAACATAATTCTAAACTATATAGGAACTTTGATTATTTAGGCATTTTTAGAGAATGAATCTGGACATTTAAAGAGTCCAGATTCCTTACTCTAAGGCCCTTTTTGATTACCTATTTTATACCCTTAAAAGAGTGATTTTCAGCAACTAAGCCATTGTTTATGCACTACTATGGGATGAATTTGACCATTACAAGGTCGAATTCATCTACTCAAGTGCAAATTATCTTAATAATAGACTAAAGCAAACACAAAACCAACATCTAACTTATTTTAACTACACAAACTCAAAGCATTCTGAAATCAATAAGACTTAATCATAACTAAATAGAATGATTCCAAGGATTCAGGTATTTCATAGACAACACTCATTCAGATTCATTTACCAGCATATTAAATAATCCCATTTTAGATTTTTCATATCAAAAACAAAGGGAAAAGGAGATTCAGCTAGAGGAGAAGGATTTAAACAACAAAGAAAAAGAACAAAAATTCAGATTTGATCATTTCAATAAAGTTAAGCTGTTACATACCTTGTTTGAAGAGAAAAGTAACAGAAAATCCTGACCAAATAAAGGTCAGGCCAAGAGAAAATTCAGCTAGAAGAGAGAGAGTAATCAGGCAGCAAACAAACAGCAACCTCAAACCAACACATCTCCCAAAATCAATCCAGGTGAGATTGAAAAATCAGAAACTGAAGGAGAAACACGGCTGAAAACCCAAGTCGATTCTTGATGAACTTTCGAAGAGAAATCAAATTTTTGTTCTACTAATATCTTTTGAAATCTTCTCATGAATAGGAAACTACTCTAAGTTTTCTGTATTTTCTAAAATATTTTTAGTAGCTAACTCAGTGTAAAAGAGGGTAAAATAGAATGTCCAAAAAAAAGATCCTTCTAATGTGGAAAATGGGTCTATTTATAAGGGACTTGGGGATGGGATATATCTAGTATATTCCCTGTCTAATGAGCTGAAATAGTATATAGGGCAGTTGTCAACCTCATCTTTTGGGACAGCTGCCCTTATTCCAAAAAATTTCAACCCTTAAAAAACCCTTTTACCCTTAAAATCTGATTTCCTAAATTTACATTACCTGTTGTACCCCCTGGAGTCCCTGAATTTATCATTGGGTAATCATGGTTAACTTGCTTGGGTCATTATTAGCCCTAGTTAATTAACCCTAGTTAGACTCTCTAGTTAAGTAAGACTAGTAGGTACTCTTAACTAGGATTAGGTTAGTTAGTTAATTGATTAGGTTCCTAGACTTGGTTTCCAACCATACTCACTAGTTACCTAAGTTTAGGTTAATTTCACTATTAGGTACTAATTCTAGTTTTAATAACTTGTTAATTAGCTTAAGTCAATCAATTTAGTCTTTTAAACTTAGGTTCACTGATTTTAGGTTTAATTTAATCTAAATGTGACTAGTTCTTTCATTAACTTAACCAAATCAGTTCCCCAATTAGTCTTTACTTAATCAAGTGATCTCAAGAAATGACCAACACTGAGAGACATAGGATAAAATCATAATAGACGAGCTAACAAATCAGTTTGACAATCAGAAATGGATTAAGGAAAAGAGTCAAATAATTCAAGCGCAATCAAAAGGGAATCATAATTGATCGTTGATTAATCAACAAACTATTATTAAAGGCTAAAGAATTGATTAATAGGACAACTAACTTTAACAAACGATTTTCATTCCAAAATGTTAAACTAGTTGGCATGTGTATGATAACAAGGATCAAAATCTAAACGAGTCAAAGAAAAATGAAACAAACAAGGAAGAACAGAGGCAGAAACAGTCATATATGCACAGAAAAATGGTCATAAAAAACAACCTAAAACAAATCATGTATATTACTAAATGCACACTAACTAAGCATAATTATTATACAGTGTGTTTGGACCCGAATCAAATCAGTGATGTCAAAATAGTGATGAACATGTTCATGGTTTCATACTATCAGCAAAGAGACAGAAAAATAAACAATAAATATAAAAAGGGAAAAGGAAATACCCATTAAAGGGTTTGGCCGGGAAAAAATGGATGTCGCCGGACCTTGCCGGTCTCCAGCGGGGTTTGAAAATAACTTCAACCCACATGAATCAATAGCCCTCAACGAGAGTTATCGATCCATGTAGGTAGGAGCTATTAAATGTCTTCAAGTCGATGGGTAGGGGAAAACTAGGGTTTCTGTTTTCAGATCTGAAATTGAAAGAATTTGGGTGATTTTCTGAAAAAGCTAACAACAGGACGGGGTTGAGGGGAGGACAAGGATTAGCTGGTAAAAAATTGGGGTTGATTGATGGAGGAATGGCGGAGCTAGGGCAGGAGATGGTGGAGAACGGCGGGTCTCTAGAGAGAGGAAGGAGAGAGACGGATAGGGGGTGTTAGACTTAGGGGTCAAATGGGGTATGAGGGGTGGTTAGGACATATATATACTTAGGGGGTGTTAGTTTAGGACTATTGGATCAAGATGATCCAACGGCTAGGAGGTTTTGTATGGCGAAACGGGGTCGTTTGGACTGAAGCTGGGGCTGGACCGGGCAGGTGTTCGGTTGGGTTGGACTGGGTTGTTGGTGAAGCAGCTTAGGCCTGGGCAATTTATAGCCCAGGTCCATTTTAATTCATTTTCAACAAAACCAAACTTAATTAATTAAATTAACCTAAATTAAAATGTAATAATTAGTTCTAATCCTAGTCTTTGTTAATTAAATAAATTAATTAATATCACTTAATTTACTCCTAATCAATTAAAGGATAAATTGCACAATTTTATTAAAAGAAATAATTAAATCAAGAAATTAACATTAACCTACTTTATATCAAACAATTATATTTATTTAAATGATAAATAAGGTTATGCGTCTAATTATGCCGCTTTAAATTATTTGAAATTATTTATATGTTTAAAAGGCAAATTATGATTACATAATGCGAAATTAATTCACGAATAACACTTAGATTCAATAAAAATCATAAAGCTAAATAATTTTTTGAATTTTGTGTAGGATTATATGATAGGTAAAAAATCACGTGCTCACAACTTTCCCTGCAAAACAGCTTTTAAAAGTCCAATCATAGCACAAGATTTAAACTAGTTCACATATAAGGAGCACAAGAAAAACTGATAGCATAAAAATGAAACCGTTCAAATGGAGAGGAGGAAAAGAAAGATGCAGTATACATTATTTCTCCTTTGGTTCCTTTGTTTCAGAGTCCTTTCCATCCAGTTCAGAACCAACAAAATCAAGAATCAATACGTGACTTGGTGAACGAGGGAGACTCATTCAATAGTATACTCAAAAGAATTCAGCATTACAAGCTATACAGGCAATGTCTCATGATACAGAGCATAGAACAAAAGATGTCACAACAAAAGAAAAAAAGAATTATACGGAACTGACATGCAACTGCTACAAAAAAGATTAAGTGTCACAATTTTCAATCAACATCCAGCCTAGTAAGGATGAGGAACCACACTAATGACAATTGAAACCACCACATACTGACAAAACTATGATCAGAATCAAGGCGATAATAATTCCCAAGACTATAAGCTTGATCTTCATGTTCTGCAACCACATCTTCCTCCTCATTGTTGTTCCTTGTGTCCTGAAATCTTGTGCCTGCAATAAGACAACAATTTCACTTAAATATTTCATGTTCAGATGGAACCAAAAGAAACAATAACAGCAGTGCAAGTTCAGAAAGAAGGTAAAGGAACAATTACGTGTAATGATGTAACCACACCTCACAGGGTCCAGTCCACTGGAGCAAATAAACCTTTACCAAGTTTCCTATAAAGTTAAAGGGAAGGAGGCCACTAGCCTTTGACCTAATGGATTGCACAGGAAGTATAGCTTAACTAAGTGATCCTCAAAACATATAATGTAAAAAAACATAGCCAAATGATTGCTCGACAGTAGCCAGGCTACTATTTGCTATTAATGGACCTCAGCTTAACCACTAGAAATTTCTTTTTCTTCTTTTCTTGTTAAAGGTAATTAACCACTAAAATTTTCTTGCAACAGAAAATATGCAGCTAAATCATTAGCATATCCTTCAAATTCTACGGAAGTAAATATATCCAAACTTTGAATTTGCAGAAACTACTAGGTCATAGCATCTTGTCAGGTGCTATCAATCCAAGGAGGCAAGAAAGTTGATTTTCTTATGACTATAACTTCCATTCATATATAACTGGTGATGGAGATTCATCCATCCACATCTGAAGACTCAAATATTTTAGTAACGGGACATTGAATGGTCATTTACGTACCTGTGAGCGAAGATTCTCAGTCTTATCCACCAAAAGTTCAATCTTCTCGCCACGATCAAGAACCTACATGGACACAATTTCATCAGAAACCAGATACACTTTCGGGCTTTAAATCTTCCAGGACTACGACAGAGATATGTCCTCTAAAACAGTATAATCAAATAAGGAAGTCAATCTTCTCTACCTTTTCAATGTTTTCCATCATCACACCTTTAACTTCCGAAACCTGAGCCTTCACCTTTGCAAGCTTACTGATCTCCTCTGGATGGTCTACACAGTACTGCATTTGTTCCTTCAGTTTGGGCCTGTAAATTATTAGTTTAAATGAAGGTGTGTCACTTTCAACATTACCATCAATAATAAAGGAGAAGGGAAAAGAGTCTGCAAAGAAAATGCAATTTACCCAAATTCCCTGTTTAAGCTGTTAGCAACAGCTGTAGCAGCCTTGCCTCCACCATATTTCTTGGTAAACTCTTCCTTGGTTCTCTCTAGAAATGCAATTGGAATCTGTCTTCCAACAGATTCAACAGCAACAACACAATATGCTGTTTGTACAGAGGATATAACAATGTCAGCATGAAAAATGACGTGGAAGAAATGGAGCATTACATATTATTTGTCAGGTAATCAATCATGGAAAGAAGAGCATACAAACAAGAATATGAGGAAAACAAAAAAATTATCATGGACACAAGAACTTCCATAGCAGACTCTGAAGAAAACAAAAAATATATCATGGAAAGTCTGCATACAAACAAGAATATGAGGAAAACAAAAAAATTATCAGGGACACAAGAACTTCCATAGCAGAATCTGAAGAAAACAAAAAATATAAAGACCAAACCAAAGGGAATGTTATCTTTCTTCCTTAAGTTGACAAACTGTACTAAGTGCCCCCCCCCCCCCCCNTGCAAGGATAGAGGGAGAGTCGACAAACTTTTCTTGATATAGGAGAAACTATATAAATCTGATTTGTTGTGCATTTCAATCAGGAAACGAAAACCTCCACTTGAGTTTGTTATGTTGAAATGCACGGTACTTCATCCATATTGCTAAGTTGGTAATGTGTGTTTATTAGCGTTTTTGCAAGCAATAGACAAGCACTTAAACCTGGAAACCTAGTCAGCAGATAGCAATTACTATGGGTAAATCTAAAAGAAGGGTTCAATCGCTTTCACAATTCAAAACAATCCCCTCAATGAGCAAAACGGGCAGTTTACCTTATTAAATTATGATATTATGAACTAAACGTACACTGTCATCTAATCTTGTCAAGCACAAGACAGAAGCAACTATAAGCTCTATTGAAGACACTACATATTAATGACAGACATACAAGAAATTTACACAAAAACAAGAGATCTTCCAAAGTAGTCCATATCTTCTCCTCTGCTACTTACATGGAGTATTCAATATCCTAATTAGGTATAAGTGATTTTTTACATGTTAATAGGTCATGAAATCAAACTGATCTAAAGCAAGATTAAGCATTAACTAGACTAGTTACCAATAAAATATTACTTATCAGTATTTTACTAAGATCTAGATTGCACAATTCAGAAATCAAACACAGCAGCAAAATTCTGCATAGCTAAACTAATTACTACAAAATTTAATTATATTACTTATTACAATTAAACAGAGATCTAGACTAGACTATTCCAAAATGGAATACAGTAACAGAACAAGGAGAACACAGAAAAAAAGGAAACGAAAACAAAAAAGATATGAAAATAAGCAACGAAATGAATGAGATCCAACGAAAAATTCTTCATTAACTAAACTAATTACCACAAAATATTTAATTATTAATACTCAATATTGTATTAAGATCTAGATTGCAGTATTCCGAGATCAATCAAACGAAAATCCAAGGAAAAAAGGGAACATAAATGCATGGATGCTTGAATGAGGAAAATAAATAAACAAAAGTATCAGAAGTGAAAAGAGGGAAAACAACTCACTGAAGCCATCTTCGACGAGATAGTTGAAAGTATGGCCATCACAGTTATAGGTGAACTTGTTATTGGAAGCAGGAAGTTTCTGGAGGCACTGTGAAGCTATACTTGTGAAATTACCCGTAAACTCAGTGAATTCAGCGAGGATAACGGTTCCTCTGGCGACGAAGCTGTAGATCAACGACTGTTGCCCCATTTCTCAGAGAGAAAAAAACCAAAACCCTAGCTAGTATAGTAGAGTTCTAGAGAGAGAGAGAGAAATAGGAGAAATGGCAAATGCGTATGATGATGTGAATGAAGAAATAGAGGCAACGGCAAAAAGATAAAGAAAGGGGAAGCGTAATGATGCGAGGGACGATATGAATTTTGATTTTTGGGAATGGGAAGTTTCCTACTTCCTATTTTTCCTTGTGAAGGTAAGCGGTAAGCTTTTGCTTTCTGGGGCTTTGGGGGCTGAAATTTCGCATGGAAATTAACGGATTTGCCCCTGCCAAACTTATGCTGCTACTAGAATTTAATTTTTGTTGTAAAGGTATTTGATTACACACGCCTCGACATTAAATTTTGTGTTCCTACTTATTTTTCTCCGCATCTGGTCAAATTGGGATTATTTTGTCAAATACTTGAAACAGAAAAGTATTACTCTACGTATTTTCTAGAAGCCTTATTATTTTCTTCACTTCATGATCTATGGGTGAAACTTTTCCAGAGTCAATGTTTACCCATATCTACAATTTCTTTTTTATTACATTGATTCGGATCAACTCATGCATACTTGATTATTTCATTGGGTATCGATAATTACTTTTTATTTGGATAAATACTGAATATTCAACCCATCAAAGTTTAGACATATTTTGTCTCTAACCTAAAACTATCTCTTTCAATAATGGTATAAGTGTGTAAACTTTTTATTTATTTTTTATTATATTCAAATTTTCTTTCTAAATAATTTGTTCGCTCTCAGTTTACAAAATACATAAGAACCAAAGATGTTTCTGTAAAAGTATCTATAAACTCGCAGCTTGATTATCCAAGTTAATGTTGAAGGTCACGTATTTTTCTTTTCTCAACTATTAGAATTTCTTTCTTTCTTGCACATCGTATGAACCCACAACTATACATTACGTGGAGCATTTGAAATGTGCGCAATACTTATATGCCAAACTTGCTAATGTCAAACCAGGTTTAATATCAAACCCGTGGCAATGTGAAAATTAAATTTAAATTATAGACACTAACGAAGTAAAGAATTTTACAGTATCAGTACTGAGTATAGTATTTTATTTATTTTTCATGTTACATACTATATTTGTTATGAAAACCTATTTCTTGTTACAAGTAAACGGACGTGAAAAATCTATGAACCATCAAAGCATAACTTTATACTATTTGAAAATTTAGTGTATAGTTGACAAATCTTTGAGTCCGATACTTGCATATTTAAAATAGATATTAGATGATTCCTTAGCAGCAACGGATGGTACACAATTTTGGACATAATCAACATTCTTATCTCTAGACTATCCGATTACGTTGTCCTCCTTTTTGTCTGCTAAAATGGTCTTGGCATCCATCTTGACTTTTAATTTGTATGGTACTTATTAATATGAGGCATTAATCACGAGCTATGTATGGCGTTGAGTTTATTTTAGTTTATCAATTATTATTTTCAGCTATAGAAAAAACTTATGCAGCAGCTTCTAACTAATTTCTTACTTATATTCGCAGTTTCGTTGTGTTAACTTACCAAAGTTTTTTAATTAAGTTAATTCAAGAGATGATGGATCTAGAATTTAATTCTAAGTCTGAAGGCTCCGGCTGCCCATTCATTGCACCACCAAGCCTTTGGTTGTAGTAGTTATATGGACCTATTATAAGTAGAATTATTTTAAGTATTTAATAATTATATGTACTGTTTTTATAATAATGACGTTCAGATTAGTCTGTGCACACTTCAATTATTTCACTACGTAAGGTATTTATCATATTCCAGTCTTCAACTCCATATCTTAAATTTATTATCATTAAAATCATTAATCAGGCAATGTAATAATTACTCTCCTAAAATTGCGACCGAATGATATCATGTAGCCATTCTAGAGGGTTGCTATTTAAAAATTAGCCAGTGTATTCTGAATTTCCGTTTTTAAGGACAGAAAGTCCTGAAGTTTAAGATTTTAGTTTAAATTTTCAGGACAAAATAAGTACCGGCTAAACCCTAAAAAACAATTGGAAAAATAGTTGTTTGTTTGTGTACTTGTCCTTTTGATGAGTACTATTTGGTGTAACCATAATGCAGATAACTGAAGTGACATCCTAATTTGATCCTCAAATAACTCTCCCGCACCAAGAACATGACTTAATATATAAGCCAGCATATATACCAAATGAAAATATGCTGATAACTATGTGTTAACTAACCGGTGCCTACCTGCAAAATATTGTGTCCACATTCTACTACTAACATTCTAGGAAGCATGAAAAAAAATATAGCAAAATCCTGTATTATTTTAATATAGAAAGAGGAAGCATGACGAAAAGGCATAAAATAAGTTGCTTGTAGTAATTGCCATTGCCAGCTTGCTTAATCAAAGCAAACAATAAAAAGGGACAGTTCTCGTCAATTGCTACATGTCCACACAAATTGAAGAATCCTCCTACCTTCGATTTGACCTCTAATGAACATAAACTCCATAATACAATCCACCATTTTTGGGCTGAACTCTTCGCCCCAAAAATCCTTCTTCCGGGAAATCCCCAACTTTTTAAATCTTTTGGGAACTAATCATTTAAGTATTTCATTTCTGAAATCTCAAGTTTTATATATGGTTAGGCTGTAATATCTTTACTTGTGAAGAAGCTTGATTAGCTTTTTTTAATATATTGGACATTTTGTTCACCTGCCCGTGCTTTTTAATTGGACATTTTTTCACTCTTCTTTTCATCGAAAACCGAAGCAATTTTTTCTTTCTTAATTATTCAGTGATTCAATTTTTGTTTGAAGTGGAAGGACACGATTACTTAATGTAAAATCATGAGTACTACTGAAACAAGTCTCTTACCATCCTTGTTTATTAGATGCAGGGATGTTCAAGGACAGGGTTAATTTGGTTTTGAAAACCAAACCAAATCAACTATATTTGTTTGGGTTGGTTCGGCTTTGTCGGGTTTTACGGTTACACAAATATTATTTCAATCTTACTTTGTTAAATTTTTTATAAGTAAAAAATTAAAAAAATTGACAAATATATGATCTATTAATGTATTCTTATGGGAGAATTTTCTTAGTAACATATGATAGTTATTTTTTTAGTCGTCTAACAATAATTTTTGGTTGATATACACTTTTAAGGTTAACTGAATTTAATAATTAAACATAAAAACCAATATGATACCTATATAATGATATGTTCTATTTACTTTTAAATTATCGAAGTACCACTTCAAATTCAAAAAAGATATAAGAATTTAATAGATCTTGACATATGAATATGGAAGAACAAAGAGATTGACACATTTTATTAACACTTGATAAGAAAGTGATCATACAACCCATTATCTAAAGTTAATAAAAATAGAGCACTTCATATTTAAATAAATATTACATCCCATAAGAGAATCACAAATATTTCTATACATTTTTTAAAAGAAAATCTATGAAAAGTCTTAAAAGTATATTAAAAAAATTATATATTTATATGTCGGTTTGGAATTCGGAATTTTTTACTCAACACCAAACCAAATCAAACCAAACCTAATCGAATTTTTTAATCGATATTGTTTGACTTATTTTTACATTGGTGCGATTTTCCGGTACGGTTTGTACACCCCTAATTAGAAGCTCCAAATTAACCTCATTGGAAAGTCAGGTTAAAAGCAGTTTGAGCTAGTTCCAGGCAAAGTTTTCTCCCTCAGCTTGCCAACCCCTCGAATTAAATGTCAAAAAGGGGCCAACACATTGTTTACGTTGTGATGAAAACTTAGGGTCCACCAAATTGTATTGAGAATCTAGTTCTCTATCGGTTTCTACATAACACACAAATAAGAGACAAGTAAATGACACAGTAGAGTTTTACGTGAAAAACTCCCAGCTCACGGGATATAAAAGCACGACCTACATTCGTAGGATTTTAACTTACTAACCGAGCAACTTTAGATTACAACATATTGTAACCTAGAAATTAAACTCTTAATCCCTCACTCACTTGTAATAACTCTATTTCAAACCTCTTGGTAATAACTCTATTACAAAGCTCACAACTCGACTAACTCTAGCTAAGACACAAAAACATGATTTATGGTTTTACAAAAGGTTTCCTACACAATGCTTCTAGCTAAGCTTAGTAGGAATTACAAGTAGTTCATTCTAACATAAGTACAACACAACTAAGGACATATTGATAACATACCGCTAGAAATTGGTCCTTCGTTTCATTGTTCTTTGTTCTTGAAGCCTGGAAGTCACTTGCAAGATGGCAACACACTTGAGAGGAAACTTGACCAATTTTACGGATGTGCAAGGGTATGTTTTTCCTTTGTTTCATGTTAATAATATCCAAGTGATGTCTCTTGGATGATGCAAGCAAATTGTCACGATCCGAATTTTCATCATCGGGATCATGATGGCGCCTAACGCTGCACTTGCTAGGCAAGCCAACATTAGAAGTTTGCAATATGATAATCTTACAAAGTACTGAGAACAACTACAACTCAACACATAATAATTAAAGTAGGAAACGAAACTTGCATAGTAATACTGCGCATATGAAAATTGTATGTCTAGCTACCCAGGGTATGGAGCCACAACTCACGGAATACTAAGAATTTACTACAAGTATTTGACTAAAAGAAAAATGTAAAACTGTTTGTGAACTAAATAAACAGTGAATGAATATAAAGGAAGGGACTCCAGGAATCTGGGGACGTCGGCAGATCTACCTCGGGTCTCCTGCGGTGAAGTCAGCTACAAATCAGAATCAGCTCAGACATATACCTGGATCTGCACAGAAAGTGCATAGTGCAGTATCAGTACAACCGACCCCATGTACTGGTAAGTATCGATCCTAACCTCGGTGAAGTAGTGACGAGGCTAGGACAAACACCACGTAAAACCTGAAACAGTATAATCATGCTAATGGCAACAATGGTGAACAAAGAAATAAAGCAGGAATAATGGGAAACGGGACATGCAATGGGGAATCACAATATAAGAAGTGAGAAAACAATTAAAAAAAAGGCACAATTTGAACAGAAATCCTCAAATAAATTAAGCAATTAAGACAACAAAAAAAAAATTGCACGACATCACCCTTCGTGCTTTTACTGTCAGCCTCAGCAATATATAAATAAAACGGCACGACATCACCCTTCGTGCATTAAACTTCACATAATATGCACGGCATCACCCTTCATGCTTTATCACTCTCATATCATGGCACGACATCACCCTTCGTGCATTAAACCTCACATATCATCGCATTTGCGAACCTGAGCTTCGCAGACTCCTTTCGCAATTGCAAAGGCAACCTCGCAAATGCGAGAACTACTGGCCCAGGCTCTCTTTGCAATTGCGATGAGAGCCTCGCAATTGTCGTCCCTGATTGGTTCGCATTTGCGATGCCTGATCTCGCAATTGCGATATCAGAGGCCTGCAACAGGTAGTTCTACACCAACATAATTTTTCTAAGTCCTAGACACCCCGTAGCCTATCTGAAACTCACACGAGCCCTCGGGGCTCCAAACCAAACATGCACGCAAGCTTAAAACATCATACGGACTTGCTCGTGCGATAAAATTACAAAAATAACTCCTAGAACTACAGATTTTGCACCAAAACTCATGAATTTCTCAAGAACATTTCAAAATTACTATCTTCTCAACCGGAGGTCCGAATCACGTCATATAAACTCCGTTTCTCACCAAATTTTACAGACATGACTTATATGTTATATTAAACATGTACCGGGATCCAGAACCGAAATACGGCCCCAATACCAATAAGATCAAACATTAATCTATTTCTTTAAATCCTTAGAATTTCAGTCTTACAATTTTCATCAAAAATTCATTTCTCGAGCTAAGGACCTCGGAATTCGATTCAGGGCATACACCCAAGTTCCATATTTTACTATGGAACCTGATCGCCTAATATTTGTCCGGGACATCACATACGAACTAAGGAACCATAGTCATCGCCCCGCCATGGCCTAATTACATTTTTTGGCATTTAACGGCCATAAAATCGGAATTCTGCCCGATTCCAATATTTTTCGCGTGTAATGTTGGCCAAAGTCAACTAAAAATCACTTTTAAATCCCAAAATTATTATTTCATAAATTTCCACATAATGACTTTCTGGATTTACGCCCGGAATGCGCACGCAAATTGAGGTAAGTAAAAAATAAGATTTTTAAGGCCAACGAGCGCGGGATAGAGTCTTAAATCACAAGATGACCCTTTGGGTCATCACAATCTCTACCTGTAAAACAAACGTTCGTCCTCGAACGAACATAGAAAATTACCTGAACTGACGAACAAGTGGGGATATCTACTCCGCATGTCCAACTCGAACTCCTAAGTAGCTGCCTCAACCGACTGACCTCTCCATTGCACTCGAACTGAAGGATAACTCTTCGACTTCAACTGACGAACCTGCCGGTCTAGAATGGCTACCGGCTCCTCCTCATAAGTCAAATCCTTGTCCAATTGGACAGAACTGAAATCTAACACATGGGACGGGTCACCATGATATATCCGGAGCATGGACACATGGAATACCGGATGGACTGAGGATAACCCTAGAGGCAACGCAAGTCTATAAGCTACCTCCCCCACTCTCTCGAGGATCTCAAATGGCCCGATATACCTAGGGCTCAACTTTCCCTTCTTTCCGAATCTCATGACACCCTTCATGGGCGATACACGAAGAATTACCCTCTCCCTGACCATGAATGCCACGTCACGAACTCTACGGTTGGCATAACTCTTTTTTCTTGACTGAGCTGTACGAAGTCGATCCTGTATAATTTTGACCTTGTCCAAGGCCTCCTGAACTAAATCTGTACCCAACAACCGAGCCTCCCCCGGCTCAAACTACCCAACTGCGAACTGCACCGTCTATTATATAACGCCTCATAGGGAGCCATCTGAATGCTCGACTGGTAGCTGTTATTGTAGGTGAACTCTGCGAGGGGCAAGAACTGATCCCACGATTCTCTGAAATCTATAACACAAGCGCGGAGCATATGCTCTAAGTTCTGAATAATACGCTCAGGCTGCCCGTTCGTCTGAGGATGAAATGCTGTGCTCAACTGAACCCGCGTACCCAACTCATGCTGAACTGCCCTCCAAAAGTCTGAGGTAAACTGCGTACCTTGATCAGAAATGATAGACACGGGCACACCATGAAGACAGACGACCCCCCGAATGTGAATCTCTGCCAACCGCTTCGATGAATAAGTACTTGCCACCGGAATGAAGTGCGCTGACTTAGTCAGCCTATCCAAAATAACCCAAACGGTGTCAAACTTCCTCTTAGTCTGTGGGAGTCCAACAACAAAGTCCATAGTGATACGCTCCCACTTCCACTCAGGAATCTCCATCTGCTGAAGCAAACCACCGAGTCTCTGGTGCTCATACTTCATTTGTTGACAATTCAAGCACCGAGCTACATAAGCAACTATATCCTTTTTCATCCTCCTCCACCAATAATTTTGCCGCAGGTCCTGGTACATCTTGGCAGTGCCCGGGCGAATAGAATACCGAGAATTGTGAGCCTCCTCAAGGATCAATCACGAAGCCCATCAACATTAGGCACACATACACAACCCTGCATCCTCAGAACACTGTCATCTCCAACCGTAACCTGCTTGGCATCACCATGTCGAACTGTGTCCCTAAGGACCATCAAGTGAGGGTCATCATACTGCTGATCTCTGATACACTCAAACAAGGAAGACCGAGCGACTGTACAATCTAGAACTCAACTGTGCTCTGAAAGATCCAACCTTACAAACTGATTGGCCAAAGTCTGAATATCTTAAGCTAGCGGTCTCTCATCGATTGGAATGAACGCAAGGCTGCCCATACTCACTACCTTCCTACTCAATGTGTCGGCCACCACTTTGGCCTTTCCCGGATGGTACAATATAGTGACATCATAGTCTTTCAATAGCTCCAACCATCCTGCCTCAAATTGAGATCCTTTTGCTTGAAAAACTTCTGAAGGCTGCGATGATCCTTGAAAACCTCACACGGCACGCCATAACGATAGTTCCTCCAAATCTTCAACGCGTGAACAATGTCTGCCAACTCTAAGTCATGGACAGGATAATTCTTCTCGTGAACTTTCAACTGCCGAGATGCATATGTAATCACCCTGCCCTCTTGCATCAATACCGCTCTGAGTCCAACAAGGGAGGCATCACAATATACTGTGTAAGATCCTGAACTTGATGGAAATACCAACACCGGTGCCGAAGTCAAGGAAGGTTGTCTTGAGCTTCTGAAAGCTCGCCTCACACTCGTCCGACCATCTGAATGGGGCACCCTTCTAGGTCAACTTAGTCATTGCGGCTGCTATAGATGAAAACCCCTCCACAAATCGACGGTAATAACCCACCAAACCCAAGAAGCTCCTGATCTCCGTTGCTGAAGTGGGTCTAGGCCAATTTTTGACTGTCTCAATATTCTTAGGATCTACCTAAATACCCTCTACTGATACGACATGACCCAAGAAAGCGACTGAATACAACCAAAACTCGCACTTTGAAAATTTAGCATACAACCGACTGTCGCTCAAAGTTTGGAATCTGGAGGTGCTGCTCATGCTCCTCCCGACTGCGGGAGTATATCAAAATTTCATCAATAAACACAGTCACAAATGAATCCAGGTAAGGCTTGAACACTCGGTTCATCAAGTCCATAAATGTTGCGGGGGCATTGGTCAAGCCAAAAGACATCACCAGAAACTCATAGTGCCCATACCTCGTCCGAAAAGCTGTCTTAGGGACATCGGATGCCCTAATCTTCAACTGATGGTAGCCCGGTCTCAAAAATCTTTGAAAACACCTTGGCACCCTGAATCTGATCAAACAAATCATCAACCCTCAGCAACGGATACTTGTTCTTGATAGTGACTTTGTTCAACTGCCGATAATCTATACACATCCTCATAGATCCATCATTTTTCTTCACGAACAAAACCGGCACACCCCAAGGCGAGACACTAGGTCTAATGAAGCCCTTATCAAGCAAATCTTGTAACTGTTCCTTCAATTCTTTCAACTCTGGTGGGGCCATCCGGTATGGAGGAATAGAAATGTGCTGAATGCCCGGAGCCACATCAATGCAAAAGTTAATATCCCTATTGGGTGGCATCCCTGGAAGGTCTGCAGGAAACACCTCGGGAAACTCATGAACAACGGGCACCGAATCCATAGAAGAAACCTCAGCACTAGAATCACGGACATGAGCCAAATAGGCCAAACACCCCTTCTCGACCATACGCCAAGCCTTCATATAAGAAATAACGTTGCTGGAGGAATTACCAAGAGTCCCTCTCCACTCTAATCGAGGCAACCCCAGCAAGGCTAATGTCACTGTCTTGGCATGATAGTCCAAGATAGCGTAATAAGGTGACAGCCAATCCATGCCCAATATAACATCGAAATCAACCATATTAAGGAGCAAATGGTCTACACTGGTCTTAAGACCCCCAATAACGACCACACACGAGCGATATACACGAGCTACGACAATACCATCCCCCACGGGCGTGGACACATATACAGGGTGCTCAAAGAATCACGGGGCACAACCAAATATGAAGCAAAAGAAGATGACACATAGGAGTAAGTAGACCCCGAATCAAACAGAACTGAAGCATCTCTTTTACAAACCGAAACAATACTTGTGATAACAACATCAGAGGACTCCGCCTCAGGTCTGGCTAGAAATGCATAACATCGGGGATGGGCCCCACCACCCTGAACCATGTCTCTGGGATGACCTCTGGCTGGAGGGCCTCCACCTCTAGCGGCCTGACCTCCACCTCTAACAATTTGTGCCCTACCTCTGGCTACCTAACCTCTACCCCTGGCTGGCTCGGCAGGTGGTGCGGTAGCTAGTGTCGGAACCATGGCACGAGAACCCTAGTACTATGAACTGCTCGACACACGGGGGAAATACCTAGCAATTTGCATCGGGTCACCACAAGTATAACATGACTTCGGTTGCTGAGACTGCTGGCCGGCAATCTGACCTTGTCGACCTGAATAACCAACCTGAAAACTCTGAAGAGGAGGTGCACTGATAGGAGCTGGCTGATCGAAATAAGTCATGTAAGGGCCACGACCACCTAGGGCACCGTGGGATGCCTGAAGTGCTGAATGAAATGGCTTGGAAGTATGACCTCTACCATAAGTACCCCCGCCTCCAGATGAGGCACGGCTGAATCCACCGGAATGGTGAGGTCTCTTGTCTGACCCCTGACCTCCCAATCCAAGAACCATCTCAACTCGCCAGGCCATATTGGTTGCATCCTGGAAAGAGATCTCACTCCCCGTCTCCTTAGCCATCTGTAATCTGATAGGCTGAGAAAGAACCTTAATAAATCTTCTCACCCTCTCTCTCTCTCTCTCTCTCTCTCTGTGGGGAGCAAAAGAACAGCATGACGGGTCAAATCCACGAAACGAGTCTCATACTGAGTAACAATCATGCTTCCCTACTAGAGACGCTCGAACTGGCGGTGGTGCTCCTCTCTAGTAGTGATAGGCAAAAACTTTTCAAAGAAGATATGTGAGAACTGATCCCAAGTAAGAGCAGGGGACCCAGCTGGTCTAGTCAACAAATAGTCTGTCCACCATTTCTTGGCGGAACCAGTTATCTGGAAAGCAACAAAGTTGACCCCATTGGTCTCCAATATACCCATGTTTCGAAGAACCTCATGGCAGCTATCAAGGTAATCCTGGGGATCCTCTGAAGTGGCACCACAGAAATGGACGGGGAAAAGCTTGGTAAACCTATCCAATCTCCACAAGGCCTCGGAGGACATAGCTGTCCCATTACCAGGCGGTGCTGCAGCAAGTGGATGAACTACCCCAACTGGATGAGCTGCTGGGGTCTGGAATTGGGGAGCCATGTGCTCCGGAGTGTGGGTGGCAGGAGTATGAGCTCCTCCTCCAGCCTGAGATACGGTTGCTGCCATGGGGAATGCGCCAGTCTGGGCTACACTCTCCATAAGGCCCACTAGTCGGACCAAGGCATCCTGAAGTGCAGGGGTAGCAATAAACCCCTCTGGGACCTGAGCTGGTCCCGCCGGAACGGTTTGAGCTGGAGCCTCCTCACCGAGCTCTATCTAAGGCTCCACAGCAGGAGCTGCTGCTTGGGCCCTAGGCTAAGCCCTGCCCCTGCCTCGGCCTCTGCCCCTTGTAGGAGCTGCTGCAGAAGGATCCGATTGCTCATCAGCGAAGGAAGCGATACGTGTTCTCTCCATCTGTGAGAGAATAAGAATACAAAAGTTCAATCAATATTGGGATAACAAGAATCGCACGACAGAGTTGAATAAAGTGAACTTTTTCCTAACTTTATAGCCTCTAGGAGATAAGTACAGATGTCTCCGTACCGATCCCCCAGACTCTACTAAGCTTGTCCGTGAATTGTGAGACCTAGGCAACCTAATGCTCAGATACCAACTTGTCACGACCTGAATTCCAACCGTCAGGAACGTGATGGCGCGTAACGATGCACTTGCTAGGCAAGACAACATTAGAAGTTTGCAACATGATAATCTTACAAAGTACTGAGAACCACTACAACTCAACACATAATAACTAAAGTAGGAAATGAAACTTGCATAGTAATACTACGCATATGAAAACTGTATGTCTAGCTACCTAGGGTCTGGAGTCACAACTCACGGACTAATAAGAATTTATTACAAGTATTTGGCTAAAAGAAAAATGTAAAATTGTTTGTGAACTAAATAAACAGTGAATGAATATAAAGGAAGGGACTCCAGGAATCTGGGGACGTCGGCAGATCTACCTCGGGTCTCCTGCGGTGAAGTCAGCTACAAATCAGAATCAGCTCAGACCTATACCTGGATCTGCACAGAAAGTGCAGAGTGCAGTATCAGTACAACCGACCCCATGTACTGGTAAGTATCGATCCTAACCTCGGCGAAGTAGTGACGAGGCTAGGACAAACACCACATAAAACCTGAAACAGTATAATCATGCTAATGGCAACAACGGTAAACAAAGAAATAAAGAAGGAATAATGGGAAGGGGATATGCAATGGGGAATCACAATATAAGAAGTGAGAAAACAATTAAAAAAAAGGCACAATTTGAACAGAAATCCTCAAATAAATTAAGCAATTATGACAAAAAAAAAAAAACTGCACGACATCACCCTTCGTGCTTTTACTGTCAGCCTCAGCAATATATAAATAAAACGGCACGACATCAACCTTCGTGCATTAAACTTCACATAATATGCACGGCATCACCCTTCATGCTTTATCACTCTCATATCATGGGACCTTTGTGCATTAAAACTCACATAATATGCACGACATCACCCTTCGTGCTTTATCACTCTCATATTATGGCACGACATCACCCTTCATGCGTTAAAACTCACATATCATGGCACAACATCACCCTTCGTGCTTTACACTCTTCTTCACATTATAAATAAATCAATAACAGCGGATAGAGAGAAGTTTCACAAAGAAATCAATATTTCATCAATGATTTATTTCACAATTTAACATCTCAACCTTGAATCAATATTCACAAATTTATCAACCTCGGTGGAACCGGATATAGGTCTCCCAACATTTCAATAACAACAATAAGCATGGATAATAGGATTTAAGATTACAAAATTTACAAGAATGGAATTTCACTCGCATGAAGTGACTCGACTACATCGCATATGTGCTCGTCACCTCTCCTATACATCGTATTTAACAACTAAACACGTAGAAAATAGTCACACAATACCTATTCCCTCAAGCCAAAGTTAGACACAACACTTACCTCGCTCCCAATATCACTTAACGCTCAATCACAGCTTTGCCTTTCAAACTAGCCTCCGAGTCCACAATATCTAGCAAATTTCCAACCAAATAATTCAACATAAGCCTTAGGAATCATCCCCGATAACTACGATTCAATTTAGTTCATATTTGAAAAAGTCAACAAAAGTCAACACTTAGGCCCGCTTGGTCCAAACCCGACATTCGGACCAAAACCCAATTATCCATTCACCCCGAGCCCGGATACACATTTGGTTTTGGAATCCGACCTCAATGAGGTCTAAATCCCCAAATTTCAAATTCCTAGTTTTCTACCCAAAATCCCCAATTCCACCATAAAAATCCTAGATTCTAGGTTGAAATCTTGTTAAAGGAAGTAAAAGATTGAAAGAAAAGAGTTAAGAATCACTTACCTATGATTTGGGGAAGATTTAGTCTTTGAAAAATCGCCTCTTGAAGTTTAGGTTTTGAAAAATGGGAGAATGAATGAAAAATCTCGTTTATGTCCAAATTTATCAGCTGCAGATGTCGCAATTGTGACCTGAGCTTCACAAATGTGAAGGAATAATCGCAATTGCGATGCCCTTCACAACTCTATTGCCTTCGCAAATGCGAAGTAAGTGTCGCATTTACGACAACTGGAACCTCGCAAATGCGAGTCCATGTTTGCATTTGCGAACCTGAGCTTCCCAGACTCCCTTCGCAATTGCGAAGGCAACCTTGCAAATGCGAGAACTACTGGCCCAGGTTCTCTTTGCAATTGCGATGAAAGCCTCGCAATTGCCGTCCCTACTTGGTTCGCATTTGCGATGCCTGATCTCGCAATTGCGAGATCAGAGGCCTGCAACAGGACACCCCGTAGCCTATCCGAAACTCACACGAGCCCTTGGGGCTCCAAACCAAACATGCACGCAAATTTAAAAATATCATACAGACTTGATCGTGCGATCAAATTACAAAAATAACTCCTAGAACTACGGATTTAGCACCAAAACTCATGAATTTCTCAAGAACATTTCAAAATTACTATCTTCTCAATCGGAGGTCCGAATCACGTCATATAAACTCCGTTTCTCACTAAATTTTACAGACATGACTTATATATATTATATTAAACCTGTACCGGGCACCGGAACCAAAATACAGGCCCAATACCAACGAGATCAAACATTAATTAATTTCTTTAAATCCTTAGAATTTCAGTCTTACAATTTTCATCAAAAAATTATTTCTCGAGCTAGGGACCTCGGAATTCGATTCCGGGCATACGCCCAAGTTTCATATTTTACTACGGGCCTTCAGTGACCGTCGAAACACGGGTCCGAGTCCGTGTAATCAAAATGTTGACCAAAGTCAACTAAAAATCACTTTTAAATCCCAAAAATTATTATTTCATAAATTTTCACATAAAGACTTTCTGGATTTACGCCTGGACTGTGCACGCAAATTGAGGTAAGTAAAAAATAAGGGTTTTAAGGTCAACGAGTGCGGGATAAAGTCTTAAATCACAAGATGACCCTTTGGGTCATCACACAAATATTTGGTACAAGGCATTCCTAATAAAGTGACTGTTGCACTGGTTGCACTGTTGCGTGTGTGCTGAGGAACAATTGCATCGGCTTTACAGCTGTGAGGAGTTGACTGGTACATTTAGTAAGGGAACTGATGTCTATATGTTCCCTCTGTCGTTTCTTTGACTCTAGCTGTTGGAGCTTGTGCCCAATTTGAGATTTTTTTTTCTTTGGAACCTTGAAGATGTGTAACAGGTTTCCTATCTGGTTCTTATCAGAACCGACCACATCGAAAATTTGTGCAAGGTCTTTGAAAGGTTAAGAAAACATAAATTGAAGATGAACCCAAAAAAATGTGCATTCGGGATCAGGCGGACAACGACAAAGGAACTTACGGGCGGGGCATTTTCGGTGACTAGCCCGAAGTTTGTTAGATTATAAGAATATAAAAATGCACATAACTTATCAATTTCTCCTTTTGATGATGACAAATTTATAATTGAAGTTCACTCTGAGGACCAGATTACCATATAATATTTCTTGTATTTCCCCTGAACCTTACCACACAAATAATTTTTTCCCTTTTGGCATCATAAAAAGATTATTTACAAGTAATAAGCAAAAAGAAGTCTGGTTAACCCATGTCACATGTGTGCACACAAGCATGGTTAAAAATAACGCATAAGAGTATAACATGCATATAAAAAATGAGATGCTCATTAATTTTAAAGAAAGGGGAACAGAAGTAGTAGGATCATTGTTATACAACCATTCACAAATCAAAACAACTTAAAAGTACCAGCCACAAAACAACAAAACAAAAAAAAGACTAGGGTAGGACAGACAACATTTCATTGCACATTGGAAAGGGAACTGGTTTAAGGAGCACTAGAAGGGGGAGGCAGGGATGAAGAGGCAACGGTTCTGAGGAGAATATCCATTCGAGCATTTGCAGACATTTGCTCGTTAAATAGCCGCTTCTTCAGGTCCTCGATCTGTTTTCTGAGATCTGCATTTTCTTTGGTCATACGGGCAACCTCTGTGCCTTGTGCACTGCTAGAACTAGGTGCCTCTTGGGCCTTACTAAGCTGCCCTTCAAGAATGGCATTTCGCCCCTTCAACCTCCTTATCTGTTCATTTGCAGCATTCTGAGCATCAATCAATTGCGAGATAGTGGAATTGTTATCCTCCCTTCTTATCAATACACTCACATTCCTCTAAGGTGGTCTTTGAGAAGGTCTGCTTGCGAGTTCCCACTGTTTCTTTTCCCAAAGGGACTTTAAAGAAGTTAAACACCTTAGTGAGCAAGAACCTGTAGGGCGACCCATGATTAACATCCTTAAAGTCTGCCACTTTCTTCATATGCTCGATCATGAGACCTGACAGATTGATAGTGGTGTAGGCATCAAGTGCTTCCATGAGGAATATGTCTGCTTTTGACGTAATGTTATACCCCAGTTTAAACTGGTTAAAGTAAGGTACAACATATAGGTGATTCTGGATTTGATTAAAGTTAAAGAGTCGCCACCTAATTATTCCTAAGGTGAATTAGGACACCTAAATTGATTGTAGCATTATAATAAAGTATAACTATGTTTAAAGTCTACTTAACCTAAAGATTCTAGGTGAGGGTACAATTAATATAAAGGGAAGATTTTTAAGGCACCCTTTAAGATCCATACTAAATGGTTAACCGGCCGGACTAAAGTTAATTAAGGTAAGTGTAAAGTGTAAATGAGTGTGTTCAAAAATACAAATGATATTGAACTAAAATTTAAGATAGGGTAATTATATTTCAAAGCAATTGGCTTAGGACTTAAGTAATTCAAATCCAACTACGAATCAGCAACTTAGCCTTTATAGTACGAGATTTTGATTGCTAAACCCAAAGCAAAGTCAAGTTAACGAGATTTATTGTCAGAAAGAATCGAATATCCTAAAGCTTTTATTAACTAGAGTATAGGTTCTAAATGATTAAATAAGATTCAAGAGCTAATTATACTAAAATCAGGTTCAAACGGTAATTATATAATTGGGAACAAAATGTTAGTCACTCCAAAAATAATCAATTTAAGTGAGAGATAAAATAAGATGAATCAAAGCCATATTTGGGCTACCATAACATGACAAAATCCTCTGTCATTCGTTATTTGAGAGATAGAGCGAAAAAGAAAAGCGTGATGATGTGCAGTCTCTGTTCGGCAGCGGGTTGAGTCTCGCATTAATACTCGCCATGGCTCCGATGTATTTATGCAAAAAAGAAACAAAGAATGAAAAGAAAAGGGTTAGAGTAGGAATTTGATTATGAATTATTGGAGAAGTATAACATACAACCACAAAAGATCATGATAATATTTGTTTATAACTTCAAATATGTTAATATTTCAACAGTAGAACTAAACTATCAACACGCACACATTCATGGATGTCGCATCTAGTTAAAAAATGAAGACTCAAGACGATTTCAAATAAGACTCATACGGCTAGGATAAGAAACATGGAATAGTACTTTATATTTTGAGAATAGATGTCTAACCATCATATTTTTGAGAACTAAACATGGTTTCATTAGTGGGTCTTAAAGCGCATGAAAAGCATTTGTCTAGCTAATGTGATTATTACTGCTGAAAATTGCATAGCTTACTAGTTCTCTCTCATGAATCTTTGTTAAGGAAACTAATTATTACAACAGAATTACATTCAAGTTAAGAATAGCTTAGGCATGAAAAGGTCATAAATTTATAATTGCTAACACGATGTACCAAAATACAAAATACACATTTAGCTCTCAACTTCGAGAGAAAATACGATTACTTCTGTCACGACCCATTTCTCCCTCCGTAAGACGTCGTGACATCACCTAGTTGCTACGACTAGGTAAGCCTAATAAAGCTCGAAATAATGAAAATAAAGCAACAATTACAACTAACTTCAATAGATATAATATACTGATAAGGATGCCGCTCGGCATGCACAAGTAAAACCAACACTCAAATATGAACAGTATTCCCAAAACTCGGAATCACGGGTCACAAGCTCTAAGAAATTCTGTCTAACTGTCTCCTATACATAGTGTCTAAATAGATAAAGGAGGGAAAACAATATAAGGGATAGACGGAGACTCCGTGGATCTGTGGGCGCGTGCAGATGTACCTTGAAGTCTCCGGTAAGCTGTTGCGGCTGTACTAGTGATGAAGCGGACAAGATGTACCTGGATCTGCACACGGAAAACATGTGCAGGAAGGGCATGAGTACACCATAATGATACCCAGTAAGTGCCAAGCCTAACCTCGGTCGAGTAGTGACGAGGTCAGTTCAGGGCCCTACCGTAATGATACCCAGTATATATATATATAGGAATATCGCAGTAATAAAGACTAAAATGTAACAAGGAAAAGATTCGTAGAGAAACAACAGCTCAGAACACAACAGTTCAACAGGGGATCTCCCGAGATACCGTCTCGTAGTCCCAAATGTATATGTTCATGGGGATCTCCCGAAATACCGTTTCGTAGTCCCAAAGTAAATATGCAAGACAGAGTAGATCTCCCGGAATACCGTTCCGTAGTCCCAAAGTAAATATGCAGTACATGAGGATCTCTCGGAATATAGTTCCGTAGTCCCAAAGTAAAATATGCAGCCAAACAACAAGATTCAGTAATCATGCACGGAATCCTACAATTTATCCTAATTACAAGTTAAGAAAGGCAAGTAAAACCACTAAACATGTTGCACGTAGTTCAAATAAATAGTTAAGGCAAGTAGGTATGCTTTCTTAGTCTAACAGAATGCTACACAAGCTAATAAGTCCAAATGAGAGGAAAGACAAGTTACTTTTTAAGGAAAATTGGGTTTTTTTAAACAAATAGCCCGTGTACGTACTCGTCACCTCACGTACACGAGGCTCATATAACAATAATAGTACCAATCCTGAGAAGGGTTGGGGGGGTGGGTGGGGGAGGGAGGGGGGAGTTCCCCCCTCCCCCCACAAGGTTAGGCAAGTCACTTACCTCAAATTAAGCTCAAATCAATATGAAATAACGCTCTTTATACGAATATCCGACTCCTAATGGACCAAATCTAGCCAAAACCAATTACATAACATAAATATAACTACAAGAAACTAATCTAACGAAAGAAATCAAAGTTAAAGCAAGAAATTGAAAAAACGCTCAAAAAGTCTCCCCGGGACCACGTCTCGAAATCGGGTAAAACTCACAAAATACGAACACACATTCACTCACGACTTCACTCGTACAAATATTACTCAAATCCGATACAAAAATCTTGATCAAAACTCCAAAATTCGGCCTAAGAACTTTTTTCAAAATTTTCCCAAATTTTCACCCAAATTCAAAATTAAATGATGAATTCAAGCATAGATTAGTGGAATATAATCATAAGGGAGTTAGGAATCATTAACCAATGAATTCCTCTAAAAATCTCTCAAAATTTCTCCTTCCTCCGAGCTCTGAATTGATTTTTTGTGACATGAACTCAAACCATCGAAATTCCCCTTTTTTGCCCAGCGATTATCGCTTCTGCGACCCCAAGACCGCATCTGCGGTCTCGCTTCTGCGGCTAGGACTCCACATCTGTGAATTTTCATTAAAATCCAGAGTCCGCACCTGTGCGCCTATGTCTGCATCTGCGGATGCACTTCTGCCGCTAATCATCCGCTTTTGCGGAGCCCTGGATCCTTCTCACCTCCGCATCTGCAACTACCCTTCCGTAGATGCGGCTCGCTCGTCGCATTTGCGACCACAAACTCCCAGGCCTAAAGCTGCACCTGCGATCCCAGCCTCGCTTCTGCAGGGCCGCACCTGCGAACTCCCCACCACAGGTGCGAAAGTACCAGTAACAAGCATATCAGAAAATTGTTCCAAGTCCAAGATTTCACCTGTTAAGCGCCCGAAACTCACCCGGGACCTCAACCAATCCTAAAATACCACACGAACTTAGTCGAGCCTTCAAAACACATCAAACAACATCAAAAACATAATTACACACGGATTCAAGCCTAATGAACTTTGAAATTTCTAAATTCTACAAACAACGTCGAAATATATCAAATCTCGTCCGAATGACCTCAAATTTTACACACAAGTCAAAAATGAAACTATGAACCTACTCCCACTTCCGAAATTCCATTCCGAGCCCGATATCAAAATTTCCACTGCCGACCAAAATCGCCAAAATTCCAACTTTCGCCAATTCAGGCCTAATTCTACTATAGACCTCCAAATCACATTCCGGGCGCGATCCTACGTCCAAAATCACCTAACGTAGCTAAAGGAACCATAAAAATCAAATCCGGGGTTGTTTACACATAAGTCGACATCCGGTCGACTTTCTAACTTAAGCTTCCAATTAAGAGACTAGGTATCTCAATTCACTCCGAAAACCAAAACGAACCTTCCCTTCAAGACACAATAAATAGAAATAGACACGGGGGAAGCAATTAATAAGGGATCAGGGCTATAACTCTCAAAACAACCGGTCGGGTCATTACAACTTCTTTAGACAAACACGGATCTCTTAAATCTAGTAATTAAACCTTAAGATGTGGTATTGTTACAATATTGTGTGTGTATATATATATTATCTACTCAAGAGGGTAGTGAAGTATGCTAGCATTCATTGTTAATAAACCATTAGACCCAAACACCCAAACAAATTGTTAAAGTAAGCTAGATAATGATATCACATTGGTCAAGAACCAACATTACTATAAACATAGAATGATCACATAAGCATTTTTTATGATCATCTATCACTAAGTTACATGGAAACAATAGATTCCTATAGTCATGGCATCTAAACGCACAGGATCAGAGAAGCAAATCAACACCCTTTAAACTACATTAGAGCATAAATTATTTGGAACAAACGAAAGCAAGTGAAAGAAAGAACACTGACTTGTTTGGGAGTAGTGAATAGGTCGGCGGTGGTCTCGAATATACTCTTTCGTTATGAAAAGATTCGTACCTCAATTGAAATGATTTGTCACGGTCAAAGTTCACTGAAAAGATTTAGATTTTTTGAGACAATAACAGTGGTGAAGAGAAGCAAAGTAGTGTTTTTTAGGGTGTAGAGCAGCGGCTCAGTTGAGTGATGTAGATGACTGAAAAATTTCAGATTCTTAGTAAATGGTTGCCGTTCGCCTCCCCCAAGACTTATAGATAGAAGTGGTATTTATAGGAAGAAATTCCAGGGTTAGGGATTGAGTTTGAAATTCAAAAATGGAGGATCAGAGTGGTTCACAAGTTAGGATTGTCGAAAGAGTCGTTTACCAAATTAGATTTTCTGAAAAAGTTCATTTGTCTCTTGCTCTGACCGAATCTTCAAGGACAAGGGTATGAGAGAGAGGAGCATTTTTGGAGAGATTGAGTAGCAACTGGATCTGTTAGAAATATGTTTTGCACAAAAAATGGAGCAAACAAAATCTGTCCATGGCTGAGGTTCCATGGAGTTTAGTCTAGAAGAGGCAACAAAGGGAAGAAGACAACAAATGGTTGTTGGTAGGGAAATTAGGATTAAGCAAAATCTCTTATGGTGTGACGCCAAAACGACGTCATTCATGGAAATTCTAGAGGCTTCTTAGTTTGGGCTGCTGGGTGGCTGAATTAGGCCATGAAAATGGGTTATTGTGTGGAAATGAAAGAATGAACTTGGTCCTTCAATAGGCCGAATTTAATTGGTCTTTTTCCAATCTTCAAATTATTTCTTTTGAACTTCTTTTATTGAGACTTAAATTTATACACTATATATGTATGAGAAAAATAATATTAAGTAGATATTAATAAATATTAAAGTAATGAAAATATTAGTCGCGGTAATATTATTAACAACAACAACAATAACAATAACAACACAAAAATAAAATAAAAATAAAAATAAATAAATAATAATAATAATAATAATAGTAATATTTGTGATAGCAGTAAAGGAAGTAATTATAATAATAATAATAATAATACCAATACGAAAAGAAATACTAATACTAATAGAAATACTATTATTAATACTAATATTAATACTAATGATAGTAGTAGTAACAATCGTAATAAAAACAAGGTATTCAGTTTATTAGTAACTTAAAAGCTCAAGGAAATTAATTGGAAGAATGGAGGGACAAAATTGGATGTCAACATGTAATGGAACGCCTTTCTCCACGTGGAAGCAAGACCTTGTTCACCATCTCGAACAACAGTTGATACACTTGCAGAAGGGCCTTTTTGTGCACCCGTTCCCTTTGCTGCACAACATCATCCTTCAGAATGACACTTCTGAAATTGGGAGAACAAGTCCCCTCAATGGATGAGATCCCTTCAGTAGGCACTCCCAAAATGTTCCCAATACAACCTCGTCCATCACAAAGTCTACTCCGTTCACCTTCAAGCAGATGTTATCATCTTCCACTGTGAACATGTCTGCGTAGAAGCTACGCATTTCTTCCTCATACACCTTGGGGCTCTCATTGGTGAACAAGTGTGTCCACTTTTGAAACTCACAAATATCAACTAGTTGACGCATCCCTGTCATGTCCAGAATGTCAGTGAAAAATGTTCTGCCCCACAGTACCCTCTGTTTTCTAAGGTTTGCTCTGCTTTCATCCTTGGCCACACTTACTTTGGTCTTCTTGGAGGAACCAGGTTCCTAACAGTGTTTTAAAAGGCGTGGGCATAAGGCGAGGCATTTTACATATGCCTCAGCGACGCGTAAGCCCCAAGGCACGGGACGTAAGCTCCATAGGTATTTAATTTTTAACATTTTATAAAATAATATAATTACAGCAAATATTTATAAACAAGTAAAATTGCATAAAAATAGAAGAAAACTATAAATATGTGAAATATATATATATAGATGTGCTCCATCCCCATCATCGTCAACATCAACAACAAGTGCTGGAGGCACTTCTTCCTCATTCACCAACTTTCCCCCTTTCACCAACCTCCTCATTTTCTTCTCTTCTTTGTTTTTCTTCAGAACAGTTTCAAAGGCTTCCTTCTTTAGCAGCCTGGTAGTGGGTCTTTTAAAAGTGGGTGCTTTAGGAACTTCCCTTCCACTTCTAGTAGGAATGAAGCTTGCTACAGTCACATCATCATAGTCTTTCTCAATATCTTCATTTTTCCTTTTCAGATACAATCTCATTTCAGGAATGACAAAGTTCAACAGCTCAGCATCGAAGTGAAGAGAAGGAGCAAGATCAACACTGACCTGGGATCCTTTAAGGAGCAAGGGGTTTCATCCCAAGTAGGAGCAGAGTGCTCTTATTGGAAAGAGAGATCAAGTCCCTCTATTGTTTCCCTAGTAGTACTGACTGGTGGAAAGTTTTCAAGGGACACCAGTTCCCGACCTATAACCACCAGTTCCCCACCTTTAACTTTGTGACTTTCACCTTCCCCCTGAGACCCAATGGTCTCATTATCACCCCCATAACCACCAACTAAACCTCCCTAGGCAGCCATTCGTAACACGTTTTCAATGGTTTCTTGCTCATTTACCCCAAAAACAGAATCAGAGGATACAAGAGGAACATTACCTGTAGGGTTGGCGATATTCAGATCAAAGCTTGGAACGACCACTGCTGAAACTTCGCCACTATGAACCACATCATGTTGGGTCTCAGAGCTTTTGCCAACTTTCTGATTATAAAGTTCCCGACCTTCGTCTCCGTATATAGTTTTGCCCTCTGCCATTTTTTGCCGACGAGGCAGAGGGGTCGCATCAACGAATCATTTGGGATTCTGAGTCTTACGGCTGTGATGAGAACCAGAACTTGATTGGTTTGGAGAGGAAGTAGTAGGTGGTTGTTGGTCTGGTATGGGGTTTGGACTGGGTGATAGAGGGGACTCTAACTCTCGTTCATATGCTTCATGAGACGAAGACACAGTGGGGACTACACTAAAGACGTTTGAAACTTCTGGTTATTCAGACACAGTGGAGATTTGTAGTGAGGACACGAGAAGAAAAGTGTTTGCCTTGAGAGAGAAAAAGGAGTTTTTGGCTTTGATGTGGATAGTGAGGAAAGATACAGCTTTTGGGATTATTCAAAGGAAGTGAGGGACCGGTTACAAACAGGTACGAATCATGGGGTAGACGGGTCGTTTAGTAACGGGTGTGAAGTCTGAGTTCTAAAGAGATATGAGAGAGAGAATGAAACTTTTAATGACGTGGCACTTTTATAGCCGTTTAAAAATATGCATGAGAATACAAAGGAACTACTAACCTGTGTCAAGGGAACCAAGTTCCCTGACTTAGTTTTGTAAATATGAGCCCCATCCTTTTACCAAGATGCAATGTCATTAGATACTTGTTTTCTTTGTAGTTTCCATGCGTGTCTACGTGTAACGGTATAAAGATGAGTTAGAACTTGCCAGAAAACACTTTTTAGCTGTTTTTACCTGTTCATTCTTTCATAGCCAATCATTGAGGGACCTGGTGCTCAGTTCAATTTTATCAACCCTAATGCCAATCGATTACTTTCAAAGTTCTCTCTGTCTAATGCTTTGGTGAAGATATCTGCTACTTGGTCTTCTGTTTTACAGAACTTCATGTAGATAAGACCCTTTTCAACATTGTCTCTGAGAAAATGATGTCGCACATTAATGTACTTTGTTCTCTTATGCTGAACCGTGTTCTTTGTCATATTGAGAGCACTAGTATTATCACACAGTAATGGCACAAAATTAGAAAATACACCAATGTCCTCCAGTTTCTGCTTGATCCACAGCAGTTGTGCATAGCAAGAGGCAACTTCCACATACTCAGCTTCTACAGTTGAAAGAGCTATAGAATTTTGTTTCTTTGTACCCCATCAAACCAAAAATGATCCCATAATATGTTCCATGCAAGATGTACCTTTTCTATCCACCAGATAACCAACATAATCAGCATCAGCATACCCAGTTAAGTCGAAATTGTCCCCCCAAGGATAGTAGAGAACCGGGTCCTGCGTTCCTTTAAGATACCTTATAATCCTCTTGGCAGCTTTAAGATGAGATTCCTTTGGACTGGAATGAAATCTAGCACATAATCCCACAATGAATACAATATAAAGTTTACGAGCTGTGAGATAGAAGAGTGAACCAATGATGCCTCTGTACATAGTTTCATTCATAGGAGAATCGGGTTCATCCAAGTCCAGATGGGTGGCAGTGGCTAGGGGTGTTCATGGTTCGGTTTGGATCGGGTTTTCCCTAAAAATAAACCAAACCAAACCAATTAAATCATATTTTTATCAATTCATCTTTTGTCGATTTTTCGGTTATTTATCGAGTTTTTTCTTAAATATGAGACATACGCTACCAAACACATATTCCGCCTACTACATTTTCAACATAACATTACCAAACCAATTGCTCTTTTAGAAATCTATCATTTACCAAGAAGTAATGATAATTGAATCAAATAGTGATTAATAATTTAATTACTAAATTAAGAATTGATTATTTTTAACAAAAAATAAATTCTTGTACTTAACAAAAGAAAACTACCATTCAAACTAGAATGTAAAAGCAAAGAATTAGATTATTATAATAGCAAAGAACTAGACTAAAAATACAAACGACTAATTGTACCATAGAATTTTAGAAACTTTATATAAAATATACATATATATAGGTGTAAATAATAATTTAAATAGCTACTTCCATAGTCGATTTGGTTCGATTTTTTTCGGTTTTTTTATTTAAACTAAAACCAAACCAAATTTGATCGATTTTTAAAATTCAAAATCAAAACCAAATCAAACCTAAAAAGTATCTATTTTTTTGGTCGGTTTGATTCAGTTTTCGGTTTGGTTCAATTTTCAGGTTTTTATGAACACCCTAAGCAGTGGAAATAGGAGTACCAATGGTTTTTGAACTTTCCATCTCAAATCTCTTCAGGAGCTTTAATGTACTTCTGTTGGCTTATCATCGTTTCCTTAGGGGTTTGCTTAACTTGCAACCCTAGGAAAAAAATCAATTCCCCCATCATTGCTCATTTCAAACTCGCTTCCCATAAGCTTTGGGAACTCCTCACACAAGGAGTCATTTGTTGCACCAAAAATGATATCGTCAACATAAACTTGCACAATGAGCAGGTTCCTTCCCCGTTTCTTCAGAAATAGGGTGTTATCATTTTTTCCTCTTGTAAAGCCATTTTCAAGAAGAAACTTGAACAACCTTTCATACGAAGCACGAGGGGCCTGCTTCATTCCATATGATGCCTTGTCAAGTTTGAATACATGTTCAGGATACTCATGACACTCAAACCTAGGTGGTTGTTTGACGAAGACTTCTTCCTTTAAGTATCCATTCAAAAATGCGCTTTTGACATCCATTTGGAACAATTAGAATTTCATATGAGATGCAAAAGCAATGAGAATTCTGATGACTTCCATAGGAGAAACTGGAGCAAAAGTTTTATCATAGTCTAACAATTCTTCTTGATTGTATCCTTGAACCACTAATGTGGCCTTGTTCCTTGTTGTATTCACAAATTCATCAAGCTTGTTTCTGAACACCCACCTGGTTCCTATGACCATTTTATCTAAGGGACCATGTGTCATACATGGTTCCTCTCAAATTGATGAAGTTCATCTTGCATAGCAGTAATCCAGTCAGCATCTTTCAATGCTTCCTTGATATTTTTAGGCTCAATTTGAGAAAGGAAAGCTGAGAAGGCAAACGAGTTTCTTATCTTTGAGCTGGTTTGAATTCCTGAACCAAGAGAAGTGATCACATTTTGGAGAAGATGTGAACTTTTTTGTTTTAAGTTAGACACCTGAATCTCATTGTGGGAAGATCCAAGTTACTCAGAATAGGATCCATTGTTGGCATCTATGGATGGGTGAGTACTACTTCTCTACTCAGAATTAGGAGTTCCTTGCACGACATCAGCAACTCTATCCTCTACTTCAGTTGTTGTGATGGAGGAACTTGGTTCTTCTGCATCAGTTGAGGATTCTATTGTATTTTCCTCGTTGAATTCCTTGACTTGGTTCATCTATTCTGCCTTTCTATTTGCCATATCAATGACTTCTCTAGGAACCTTTGACTTCTCTCTATATTGATCAATCTTATCATGTGAATTTTTCCCACAGGTGGTGTGATTCATCAAAGATTACATGTATGCTTTCTTCAACACATTGAGTCTTTTTGTTGTAGACTTTGTATGGTTTGCTTTGTGAGGAATATCCAAGAAAGATTCCTTCATCACTTTTGGCATCAAATTTTTCCAAAGATTCCTTACCACTATTGAGAACGAAGCATTTTCATCCAAACGTTCATAGGTAAGCTAGCTTGGGCTTCCTTCCATTCATCAATTCATATAGAGTTTTGTTCAGGAGGGACCTAATCATGCACCTGTTCACCAAGTAGCAAGCAGTGTTGACTGCCTCTGCCCAGAAGCCTTTTGCTACGCTGTTGTCAATTAGCATAGTTCTTGTCATGTCTTTAAGAGTCCTATTTTTTCTCTCCACAACACCATTTTGTTGGGTGTTCTAGGAGCTGAAAAATTGTGACTTAGGCCATTTTCAGCACAAAATTTGTCGAATTTTGCATTGTCGAACTCTGTTCCATGATCAGACCTTACACTTACAACATTATGGCTCATTTTCACTTGAATCTGCTTCACAAATGCAACAAAAACTGGAAAGGTTTCATCCTTGGTTTTGAGAAACAAGGTTCATGTGAATCTGGAGTAGCCGTCAACTATGACAAGGATGTACTTCTTTCCTCCTCTACCGGGCACCATCATAGGTCCATATAGATCTATATGGAGGAGATCAAGTGGCGTTGAGGTGCTTACTTCATTCTTGGGCTTAAAAGAGGACCTGGCTTGCTTTCCTCTTACACAAGCATCACACACCTTGTGACCTTTGAACCTTGACTCGGGCAGCCCGCGGACCAGGTCCTTCTTGACCAACTTGTTCAGTAATGAAAAGCTTGCATGTCCCAATCTTTTGTGCCACAACTCAGTATCATCATCAACAACACTTAGACATGTAAGATCCCCATTGTGCAAGGACTCAAAATCAGCAACATAGATGTTTTTGTATCTTTTTGCCAACAGAACCACTTCACTAGTCACGAGATTTGTGACTGTGCAGGGTTTTGATAAAAAATCCACTTTGTTTCCTTTGTCACAAATTTGAGAAACATTCACTAGGCTATATTTCAATCCATTCACATAGTACACATTCTCAATTGAGTGAGTGAGCGTCTTCCCAATTCTTCCTACTCCCAAGATGTATCCCTCTTTTCCATTGCCAAAGGACACGCTCCCTCCTTGCAAGGCTTTGAGTGAAAGGGAATCATTGATGCTTCCAGTCATATGCTTAGAACAACCACTATCCATATACCATTTTTGATTGCTTCCTTTCACTGCTCCCTGCACAAGAAAATCAAGGATTAGACTTAGGAACTCATCTCGTCCAATTCACACCTCAAATCAAGGATATGAAACGATCGATTGCAATAGTAGTACCCAAGAAGTATATGGGAGTTAGGAGTATATATTGTAGTACGTGAGCCTGAACTACCTCTATTTACACTTCCATAAATTGGGGTTTGTTTCTATGACTTTTTTAAAAACTAAGACTGCAAAGTTAAGAAATAAAATTAAGAATTTTCTTTTATTTTTCAAGTTTGTAAAAAAGACTAGGCTATGACCATCACCTAGGTGTTTTCCTAATAGGATATAAACCTTAAAGCTTGTTTTGTTGATCGGGATGTATTATAGCTATCAACTCCTTCCCACTCAATACCTCTCGGTCAAAGAGTGATTTTACCCAATTTAGCTTTTTCAAGTCCAAATGGGTAATGCACAAAATGGTTGATAAAAGCTCAAGTTGGGTTATTACTATCTCTAGGTTGAACCCTTTAATTGGGATTATCAATCTCTTGATTGACCCAATTTCTTGTTCGCCAAGTTTTCCTAGACTAAGTCTCTCTTTCTCTAGTAGAGACTAAGTCTAGGTATGAACTAATGTTTGTAACCATTAATTCCATAAATTAAAGCATGAACAAGGCTAAATAAGAAACACACAATCATAAACAAGCATTAAATTAGACAACCATAAGGTTTATATAGTAGGGTTGGGTCACAACCCGAGTAAAAATCTAGATACTAATGCTTGAAATTGAAGAAATAGAAGAAGAAATGCTAATTAAACTCATATTGTAAAATCAAAATGATAAAATCTATGTCAAAATATCCCAAAATATAAAAACTACGAAAAAAAGCAAAGAGAAACGGCTACTGGAGTTACTGATCTCAAAAGTTGACCTCATTTTGTGAAACTCGTATATTTATATAGGGCTGGAAATTTTGGGACACAAATGCCCTTTAGGAGGTTCTGCGGCTGCACAATTCCATGTGCGGTCTGCATAAGTCTTCATCTTGCAGGAGCTGGGATTCTGCGGCCGTACAATTCTCCACTGCGGCCGTAAGGCAATATTTCTGTGGTCCGCAGATTTATCACTACGACCGCAATATATTCTTTTGCGGTCCACATATTTCTTTTTGCGGCCGCAAGGCACTTCTTCTGCATCCCGCATCTTTCTTTATGCGGACGCAAGGCACTTCTTCTACGGCTGCATAATTCTTATGTGGTCCGCAATCTTAAGGGACTTGGACTTTGTAAAATTGAACATCCTCTAAAGTTGATTTCCAATTCTTCAATTGCGGCCACACAATTCCTTTGCGAACCGCTTTTTGCAACTGCAGATGGAATTCTGCGGTCCACACTTTGCAAGTTCTCTTGCCTTTTGTTGCCTTGTGTTTTGATTACTCATTTTTTAGTCAGATTTCATCTCGGGAGTTCAACTTCCAACATTCCTATAATTTTGCACATTTTATCAGTTTCAGAAACACAATTAACGTTTTTAGACTAAAATAAAAGCTAAAAGGCGCTAATATGTAATCAAAATCCCCACTTATCAACTCTCCCAAACTTAAGTTTTTGCTTGTCCTCTAGTAAATAAAATAGTTCCCACCTCCACAAGTTAGGGGCCATTCCAGCCAATCAAAGGTGAGTCATTCACACATCAATTGGGACCAACAATTACCCATACTACCTATGTATTATAAACACCACAACAAGTTAAAATTTTATTTACATATAGTTCTAATATGACACTTGAGCATCAAGAGTTGACTTTATTCATCAAGGAAGCTCGTTCTTTCATGTAGGTCATTGCGGATCCCAAACACCTCCTCCTCTACTCCCCGTTTGCATATCTCACTTAAGAATTTAATCACTTAATCCAAAGATGTACATAAGGTTGACTCATCTCTCTCAAGAGAATTTCGCAAGTACAACTTTAAGTACCATAGGCTTGCCTCTCATGTAGATCGCCACTAATGTAAGCTCACTCGGCTTCACGTAGGGATTTTTCGGGATGTAATGAAGGATTTTGGACTAAGGTTGGATACACTATGATTGAGTTGGTTTACCTTTTCTTAAGCACTCTATTTTTGTTGTTCTCGGCTCATGCTTTGCCCATTCTTTGAGGCACTTTCTTTTCCTTGGGCAACTAGAGAGACTTAACATCACTCTTTCTTGATTATGACATTTATTTTCTCCCTCTTTGATTTCTCCATGCTTTGTATCATTACTTTTCTTTGAATCCCTTCAACTCCTTCACTTATTCACTTTCTTTTACATTTTTCTTTTTGTTCTTTCCTTTTCTTGCATTTCCTTCTCATCATTTCTTTTCTCTTTTGTGCCTTGATACCTCTTTCAAGCTCCTCGTCTCTCCCCAAAACTTACATTTTTAGCTAATTATTTCACAAGAGTGTTAAGGAAAGCTCGGGTGCCAAGAGAGGGTCACGACAAAATTGGTACAGGCTTGTAACATGGTTATCAAATGAGAAAGGATCGAGGCTCAAAAAGGTTGACTAGGGATAACAACATTGATAGGCAATGAAAAATTAAAGCGGGTCAAGGAAAGCCTACAATCACTTTTCAAGCCAAGCAAAACTTAAGATTTCGCCTTGAAACATAATGGGGGCGAGTTCTAGACCATTCGCACAGGTACTTGGACTTGCAACAAAAACATCTCACCCCTCACGCAGCTGGATTGTTAAAGAGGATAGAGTCGAGGGCTCACAACGACCACATTCAATATTGAAAATCACTGTAGTTCGACTAAACTACTTGATGATTGCCTAAGTTAACACAAGAGTCACAAATCCACTAACTAGAGATATTTCTTTCCAAAAACCTTATTTTTAACCATAAGCACGTAGTTAAGTGTGTTGGTACCAAGTGAAGCATGTTTGACTCTTCGAGCATGACTTAATTAGGTCTTTTTATTTATTATTACTACTATTATTACCTAAACACCAAAAACAGACTCAATCCCTTAATAAGGTTGTCACACCATCCATCGTTGGGAAGAGTCACTCGGTTCACACAAAAACTACCTTTGGAAAGAACTGTGGCATTAAGAAAACCAAAGGCTTATTGTCTACTAAAACATAAAAAGAAGATATTAAATAAAAAAAAAGCTACTAATTCAAAAAGACGCTATTCAGTTAAACACTAACTAATAAGAAAACACATGTAAAGATATACAAAGCAAAAACTATCGAAAGCATAACGAATATACATAATGAGAGAAGAAAAGAGAATATATACAGAATAAGGAAAAAGAAGAAAATATTGTCAGTTATTACAAACAAATTGTCTCATAATCATCAAAATATATCAAATAAACTCCACCGCCTCCCCCCGAATAAAAATAAGCATTATCCCCAATGCTTAACAAAATAAAATTAAAGGAAGGGTAAGAGTGAACAAAACTCCCTATGGATCCTTGGCCATCTCTAAGTCCACAACAGTGTCACCGACCTCAGTCTCATCCTACTGGATCTCATCATCCTCAACTCCGGGAGTGGCTAAGTTAGTGAACATCTGACGTACTGCCTCGACAGTGTCATCAGCAAGGTTTGGCTCCTTAGACTGGCCAACTGGTGCTGTATGTGCTATAGGATCTGGTCCTGGATGGTGCGGGTCAATCAACATGTCAAATGGAATGTCTATGGCTGCTGCAAGCTTGGTAACCTATTTTTGGAGCTTGTCCACTGACTTCTTGGAGGCCTGGGACTTCCGCATCTTATTCACTTCCTTCCCCTGCTATTCTATTACTGAACTATGTTGCACCAAAGTGGCCATGATTGCGTTCTAGTGCTCCAAGAGCTTCTTCAAAGTTTCTTCAACTATAGGGGAGGGGGGATTTGGGGTGCCGGAATGGAGGAATGTGCTGCAACATTACTGGATATGTCAGATAGCTTTGCAGTAGCTGTCTGCATCCAATTGTTATGGCTCGCCAATGTCTGGGAGACTCACAACGCATATAGTGGAGTGGTAGGCATTGGCACCGGCTTCAAAGCCGAGGTGGAACCTGTAATAGGGGCTGCTGGGGGCATTGAGGATGGAGGTGGAGGCATAGCTCATGCACTAGCTGAAGGCTCTGCTGAAGTGGATGGCATGTCGACTGTCTCTACAGCTACCACCGATGGCTCATCAGACTGGCCTATGGTGGCCCATGTGAAGGGCTTCTTCGCCCGCACCTTCGTATCAAAATATCTCAGCTCCACCCTCGCATCCGTAAGATATTTAGTGATGGTGTTAGGATACAGGTAGGAGGTATCAGCTTGCCTGACAACCACATATATGTTGGTCGACATCACGACACCCACATTGATCGAGTAACTGACCATGATGGAGGCGACTAGAACTGCCCCGGGATCGGAAGGTATGTCTCATTTTGACACGGGTCTAGTCGACTGCATACAAAAGTGTGCCACCCCTTCGCCTCAACACTCATGGTGTTTCTGTGAATAGACATCCCTGCTGTAATCCATGGTGGTGGTGGCCCAGGAGCTGCCAGAATCTCAGATAGCCACGGGCGAGCTGCATCCCCCATTGCCAACTTCTCCAAATAATGTGCGGGCTCTACATCATCAAAACCCGAGTAGGTGTTCAACGTGTGCTGGTCAAAATGCACCTTTAGGTTCCTCACTTTAGTTACCTTTGTCCCTTTCTTTATGTGCACCACATTAGCGTAGAACTCCCGAATAAGGTATTCTTTGCATCCAATATGCTCTGGGTGAACCACATCTACCCCTTCCGCTCTTGAAACTGCCTTAAGACTGCAGGATTGCACTTTTCAAGGACTTTTGATTGGAACTATCGCTCAAGAGTGAGCGATCTCACTAGCCACCATTCCAGAAACTAGAGAAGGCAATCAAACTGACGAATCTGTCCTCCCACATTTCTTTCTTCTTCGACTGCTCAAGGTCGGCAACTCTAGCATCTCTCCCTCGGCCATCATCTAGGATGTCCTAAACTGAAGTCTTTGGTGCCTGGGGAAAGGTGTAGTGGAGGTCTCAGAACCCTGACTGGAACTCTCTAAACCCTAGGAGATGCCACATGACGAGGATGGCTCATCCCTGAGCTGATATCTCCTTAGTGGCCTTGATTTGATGGCCGACTGCTCATGTACTGAGGCTGAGTTGCCATCAGAGACGTCCCTAGATGGGACATAAGAATTGGTGACAGGTTATAAGTACCTTTGTTTTATGTTTTGATGATCTAACAAACCTAATGTCAAGAACCAGATAAGGAACCTGATTCACTTCTGGTACACATTCCCAAGCGCATGAAAACAACCTGACTCAAGCTGGAGATGGTTGTCAGAACATCAGAAGTTAAAGAATCAACATAGGGAACATATGGTCTTAAGTTCCCCTGGTGATTGTAGTAAGTCAACTCTCCACATCTGGAAAGTTACTGACTGTACTGCACACACAAACAGTACAACACAGTGCAACAATCACTTCCATTGGGAAGGACCTTGTACCATAAAGTTCTTACATCATTCAAGTGATGTCATCAATGTTATATTAATATTAATCCAAGAACAAAACATCATTTTAACATTAGATAATTCACTCAAGCACTCCAAGTGATTGGTTATCAAGAAAAACGATTCTCCAGTGCATCAAGAACAAAGTACGGCGCTGCTACGGACCAGTTCCTATATCAAGTCTTTGTATGTCCTTAGTAGAGTTGTAACTTTGTATTAGTTCTTCAATTGTAATTCCTAATTAGCTTGTCTATAATCATTGCTTAGGAAACTCTTGTAAATCATAAACTTTAGTGTTTGTGTCATGGCTAGAGTTAGTCATTAGTGAAGTCTTTGTAATAGGGGTATTACAAAGTGGCTTGTAATAGGTGTGTTACAAGTTAGTGAGGTATTAAGTAGTTAATTCCTAGGTTACATAGGTTGTAATCTAAAAGTTTCTCAGTAGTGAAATTGAAATCCTACAAGTGTAGGTTGTGGTTTTTAATCCCGTTGAGCTGGGAATTTTCCACGTAAAAGTTCTCAGTGTCTTTTACATTCTGTTGTGTGTGTATAATCTGTGGAAACTAATAGAGAACTGGTCTCTATATATTTTGGTTGATCCTCTAATTCTATCAATTGGTATTAGAACAGGTTCTTTCTATCAGGCTAACACCTAAAAAGGATCCTCATGGCTGCTCCACCAAACTTTGAAGAAGGCCAGTCAACTTACAGGCCACCTAGGTTCAATGGTTAGTACTATGGATGGTGGAAGACTAGGATGCACGACTTCATCATGGCTGAAGACTCGAACTATGGGATGTCATATGTGACGGACCCTTTGTCCCTACCAATAATCTTGGAGATCCAGCTGTAGCCATTCCCAAGACGAGAAAGGAATTTAATGATGTTGATCGAAAGGTCATAGAGAAGAACTTTCGTGCAAATAAAATTCTTATGTGTGGCATAGGTCCTGATGAATACAATAGGATATAGACATGTCAATCAGCAAAAGAAATCTAGGAAGATTTGCAGACATCTCATGAGGGAACCACACAGGTGAAGCAATCCAAAATCGACATGCTCACCACTGAATATGAGCTCCTTAGGATGATGAATCCATCCAAGATATGCACACTCGATTCAACTCCATCATCAATGAGCTTCACTTTCTTGGTGAAATCATTCCTAGAAACAAGATCGTAAGAAAAATCCTTAGTGTGCTACTCAGTTCTCGGGAAAGCAAAGTAAATGCCATCATTGAGGCGAAGGATCTGCAAACACTGACGATAGAAGAGCTTGTTAGAAACTTGAAGACTTATGAAATGAAGAAGAAGAAGGACAGTGAAAGAAGAGAGCCCAAAAGAGAAAAGAACCTGGTTCTTAAGACAGACAACAATGATTCAAGTGGTGAAGACGGTGATATTGCATACCTGACAAGAAGATTTCAGAAAATGGTTTGCAGGAATGGAGGTATTCCAAAAAGGGACAGTTCTAGCAAGCCAAGAAATCATGACCTTTGTCATAAGGGTGGCAAGGACACTTCATCAAGGACTGTCCTCTCCTAAAGCAAGATCAATTCAAGCACAACTCAGACAAAGCTGCCAAGAGGAACCTGGTTCCTGATAAACATTTCAAGAGAAAGAATGTTGCTGACAATGTTGTGAAGCAAGCTCTTGCTGCATGGGGAGACTCCTCCAGTGAGTCTAAAGAAGAAAATGATCATGGTGATAGTTCAATAATGGCAGTGGAAGGTGAAGAAACTGAGTACGACTCAATTTTTCCTTGATGGCTTAATCTGATGACGATGAAGATGACAACGATGATGAGGTAAATTTTTTGGATGTTCAGATATATCGAAAATCTTACTCTCCTAAAAAGCTCATGTCATTAGAAAATGTATTAATTGATGCGTACCATAGTCTTATAAATGATAACGATGTATTAACTATGGAATTAGGAGAAGCTGAACAAACCATAGATGACCTGGTAGTCGTTGTAGTTGATTTGAAAGAAACAATAGAGAACCTAAAAAATGAAAAGGATGCCTTAGATGAGAAAATTGCCAGCATAGAACATGAAAGAGATGATCCACTGGTTGTTGTGGTTGACTTAAAAGAAACCATTGAGTGTGTAAGTAAAGAAAAAGACGCCTTAACTGAGAGAGTTGCTAACATTGAGCAAGAGAGAGATGATCTAGTAGTGGTGGTAGTAGAATTGAAGGAGACAATTGAGGAACTTAATATGCAGGGTAGGCTTGGAAACTCTGAAAAGGCAAAGGAAGTTGCGAGTGAGGCTCACATTAAGCTTGAAAGTGAGTTAAATTTAGTGAAGACCAGTTTGTGTGCTGAGCTTGAGAAAAACAAACAGCTCCAGGTAGAACGAGGAAGAGTGATGAGTGATCTTGAAAAATCTCTTAAGTGGACCTGGTCCTCTGATGCTATTACTGCTGTGTATGTTAACAATGGGGGGACATGCAGGGAATTAGGTTTCAAAGGGAGAAGACTCCCTACAACCCTCATAGCAAGTATGTCACTGTACCCGACAATTGGTTTGTGTACCCACTGTGTTAACAATGGGCGCCTAAAGGAAAACTATAAGGCCAGGGTTCAGTCTCATCAGAAAAATAAATTCTTTGCTGAGAAAGTAACTACTGCTAGAGGACCTAGTCCTTCACATAGAAAACGCATATTGCCTGCTTGGACTAAAAGAGCACTCATTCATCCCTCCCCTCATTACAAGGGACCCAAACTTGTTTGGGTTCCTAAATCTAACCCTTGATTTCCTTGTGCAGGGAGCAACTAACAGTGGTACATGGACAGTGGTTGCTCAAAGCACATGACTGGAAATACAATTGATTTCCTTTCACTGAAAGCCCTGTAAGAAGGAAGTTTATCCTTTGGAAATGGGAAAAAAGGGATACATTCTAGGAGTTGGAAGGACTGGGAAGTCACTCACTCACTCAATTGAGAACGTGTACTATGTCAATTGCCTGAAGTATAGTCTCTTGAGTGTCTCTCAAATATGTGACAAGGGGAATAAAGTGAAATTCTTGTCCAAGATATGCACAATCACAAACCTTGTGACTGGTGAGGTGGTGCTTGTGGCCAAAAGATACAAAACACTTATGTTGCTGATTTTCAGTCCCTGTAAAGTGGCGATCTAAGATGTTTAAGAGCTGTTGATGACGATGCTGAACTATGGCACAAAAGGCTGGGGCATGCAAGCTTTTCACTACTAAATAAACTGGTCCAGAAGGACCTGGTGCGTGGTCTTCCCAAGTCGAGCTTCAAGGAACACAAAGTGTGCGATGTCTGTGCAAAAGGAAAGCATGTCATATCTTCATTCAAGCCCAAAAATGAAGTCAGCTCTTCAAAGGCACTTGATCTTCTTCATATGGATCTACATGGACCAATGAGGATGCCAAGCATAGGGGGAAAAAAATCTTTGTACTAGTGTATGACTACTTCACTTGGACCTTGTTCCTCAGAACCAAGGATGAGACCTTTCAAGTATTTTTGGCCTTTGTCAAGAAGATCCAAGTGAAAATGGGAACAAAGTGGCTTGCATCAGATCAGATCATGGGACAAAGTTTGACAATGCAAGATTCGATGAATTCTGTATTGAAAAAGGCATTACTCACAACTTCTCAGCTCCAAGAACACCACAACAAAATGGAGTTTTGGAAAGGAAGAACATGATTCTTGAAGATATGGTGCGAACAATTATATTGATAGTGGGATTGCAAAGAATTTCTGGGCAGAAGCTGTTAATACTGCTTGCTACTTGGTGAACAAGTGCATAACTAGGTCCCTTATAAACAAAACACCTTATGAGTTGCTGAATGAAAGGAAGCCTAAGCTGGCTTATTTGAGGACATTTGGCTGCAAATGTTATGTTCTCAACAATGGCAAAGATCAGCTTGGAAAATTTGATGCCAAAAGTGATGAAGGAATCTTCCTGGGTTACTCATCTCAAAGTAAAGCTTACAAATTGTACAACAAAAGAACCCAGTGTGTTGAGGAGAGTGTACATGTGATCTTTGATGAGCCTCACCTCTCTTGTGAGAAGGACAGGAATGCTGATCAAGATGGAAAATCCTTATTGGTTCCAGACTTGATGAGTCATGTCAAGGAATCCAGTGAAGATAATGCAACTATTTCTCCATCCATTAGAGAGGAACCCGGTCCTACGATCACAACAACTAAAGCTGAAAATAGAGTTGTTGATGCAGTCCAACGTACTCCACTTGCTGAAGAAAGAAGCGGCCAAGAAACTCAGTTAAACATACCTGGTTCCTCTACCAATGAGATTCAAGTACCAAATTGGAAGCACAAAAGTACACATCCTCTTGACAACATAATCACCCCTCTTGATTCAGGAGTTCAAACCAGATCAAAAGCCAGAAATTCACTTGCCTTTTCAGCCTTTCTTTCCCAAATAGAACCTAAAAATATCAAGGAAGCCTGAAAGATGCAGACTGGATCACAACCATGTAGGAGGAACTGCATCAATTTGAGAGAAACAAGGTTATTTGGTGGACAGGAAAATCACATCTGGAATGGCACATTTTCTGGGTTCCTGTATTATCTCATGGGGTACAAGGAAGTAAAACTCAATGGCACTCTCAACAGTTGAAGCAGAATATGTGGCAGCCGCTTCTTGTTGTGCTCAACTGTTGTGGATCAAACAACAACTGGAAGACTTTGTGGTATTCACTGATTGTGTAGCTCTCTTTTGTGACAATACAAGTGTACTCAACATGGACAAAAATCCAGTCCAACCCAAGAGGACCAAGCACATTCATGTACGCCATCATTTTTTTAGCGACAACGTTGAAAATGGGCTTACTTGTATTAAGTTTTGCAGCACTGAAGATCAAATTGCAGACATCTTTACCAAAGCCCTGAGTAGAGAACATTTTTGAGAGAAATCGCCTGGCACTGGGGTTGATAAAACCCAACTGAGGACCTGGTTCCCAATAAGTGGCTATGAAAGTCATATAGAGTTAAAATTAGCTAAACTGTTTTCTGGGCAAGTCTAACTCACTTCTATACCATTACAGGTAGACACACATGATGATTACATAGCAACTGATGTAGTACATACCGGTAAAAAGGGTTAAGCTCACTTTCAAGACCCCTCAGGGAACCTGGTTCTCATGACACAGGTTAGTAGTTTCTTTGTTCTCTCATACACAATTTAAAATGGACAAAAACAATGCCACATCATCAGCTTTTCTATCTCTTTACGTCGTGTCTTTCCACCCAAAGCGCCTCACCTGCCACCGAACGACCCAACTCCCTAAGCAATTGCCGCCGTTTCATAAACGGTCCCTCACTCTTTCATAAATACATCCATCAACATCACAACCTTTCACTTTCCAATTCAAAATTTCTTCTTTGTCTTCTCTCTTCTCAACTCACAAATCCTCTCTAGTAAAGTCTCACCGTGTCTGAAAATCAAATAACCCCTAGTGTACCTAACGGTAACCCTATTGAGTCCACATCTATTAAAACCCCAGCCGTATATTCCTCACCCAACACAATCTCTTTTCCAAACCCTAGAGCCGAATCCACTCCATACTCTACTACTTCTTCTATCCACTCTGATTCTGGTCCTCATCAAAGTCATGAAAAGTCAAAGAAGTCTGAGAATGCTAGTCCTCCTCCAGTCTCGCCGGTCAAGCAAAGTGAACAGGGTAAACAGGGGACTTGGTTCAAGAAGAAAATTAGGGAATGTCGTCTCTCACCATGGAAGAGCCCTCTAGTGAAAACCCAGAGATCAGTCCTGAAAAAGCTGAGACAACTGTGAAAGGTTGCGATTCTATAGGTATCACTGCCCCCTCTGTTGAGATTTCTATGCAACCTCAAGAAAGGGAGGCAATAGAGAATATGCTCTCCATTTATTCTGAAGGGGTGGTTGTAGAAGAAGGTATATAGGGGTCTGTGCCTCAGGGGGAAGAGCCTCAGCCCACAGAAGATGAGGGAGCACTTGTGCCATTTGAACATCTGACACAAGATGATGCTACTGGGGCTGCAAATGATGGACCTGATCCCTCCCTGGAGGATCCAGGTCAGGAATCATCACCCTAGGTTAGTGTTGATCCTTCTCCTTCTCCCTACTTCTATGATGAGCCCCTGAATTTGGTGGTGCCGGAGATCAAGTCTGACAGTGAAAAGGATCTAGATGATATGGTGATTAGCAGTTTTATCAGGTTTATGAGTAAGGTAGTAGCAACTCCAGAGCCACCCCCTAAGAAACCCACTACACGGTTGCAGAAAAAGGAGGCTCTAGAGTCTGCTCTCAAGAAAATCCAGAGGAGTCAAAGAAAGAGAAAGTTGGTCAAGGATGGAAAAGTTGTACAAGAAAAGGATGTTCATGTGGTTGTTGTGGATGAGGAAACAGAAGAGGAACCTAGTTCCTTAAATCGCAAGTCTTTGAGGAAGAAGCACTCTCTCTCTCAATCTAACAAGCACACTTCCACAAGTGTTGAGAGTCCCTCTAAGAGTAATGATGCTACCCCCAGTGAAAAGTTTGTGAAGAGTTCTTGTGACAAAGCAGTGAAAGTAAGTAGTAACAAGTTAAATGATGAAGAAGTGGATGGTTCTGGTGAGCATATACATGCAAAGTCTATAGAAAAAGGACAGTCCAGTCACAAGTCAGTGAAAAGGAAGTTGGATAATGATGAGGAACCCGGTTTCTCCAAAAAGATAAAAGTTGGTGAAAGTTATGGAAAAGAGAAGCTGAGATATCAAAAGGTGTTGTGGGGCCGCACGTTTGCCCCTGAAATTATGGAGATGGCTGGGATGAGACAACTGGAGGTAACCTGTGAGTTCCAGCAGTGGAAACATTTGTTCACAGTTGATGTACCAAAGGTATATGAGGAGGAGGTGCGGAGATTTTATGCAGAACTCTTCACGATTGAAAGTGATCACATTTTTTCCTTGGTAAATGGAGTGGACATAGTGATGGATTTTGTTGTGTTGGGAAAAATTCTTGAAGTTCTTGCTGAGGGATTATTATCCGTTCAGGGTGCCTGTGCAACAAAATTTAGAATGCCATTGTCAAGGAAATGGAAGTTTAGTAGGGGGAATGGGTGCACAAAAAGGCACTCCTTCTAGTCTATCAGTTGATTTTTGAGATGGTTAACAAGGTACTACTTCCCCATGCTGAGAGGAGATCTATCACATAAAAGGCTGACCTAGTCCTTATGGAAGCCCTGGATAGTTTCACCACTATCAATCTGCTTGGAATCATGATTGAGCACATGCAAAAGGTGGCAGATTTTAAGGACGACAACCATGGGATCCCTTATGGGTTACTCCTCAAAAAGGTCTTCAAGTTCTTTAGGGTACCTTTAGGACAGGCCAAGGTGGGGACAAAGAAGCAAAACTTCTCCAAGACCACCCTGGAAGACTGTGAATGCATCGACAAGGTTGGAGGAGTCGGAAGCACCTCAACTATCTCTCAGTTGATTAATGCCCATAACAGTGCTACGGAGGAGATAAGGAAGTTGAAGGATGGGAATGCTATTTCAGAGACTCAGCTTAGTCAGGTACAAGAGGCACCAGGTTCTACTAGTTCTTCCAATTCAGAGGTTGCCCAACTGACAAAGGAAAATGCTGAGCTTAGGAAACAGGTCGAGGACCTAAAGGAGAAACTGCTCAATGAGAAAATGTCTGCAAATGCTCAGATGGATCTTATCCTCAAAACCCTTGCCGCCTCTTCCAAGCCCTCTTCCTCCAGTTCCCCTTAAGACATGTCCCCTCAGTGTCCGGTTTCCAGTGTCTATCTTTTAAGTCTATTTTGATGATATTTGTTCTGGTACTTGTTTTTGTTTTTGTTGTAGATAGTAACAATAATTATGCTCCCGCTTGTAACAGTCCAATTTTGGTTAATGCAAGTCTTTCCCTTTTGATGTTTATGCTATTGCTCATTTGACTCTGTTTTATATCATGTTGTGTGCACACAAGTGGCATGAGTTAACCGCTCTAGATTTCTTTATACCTCTTACTTGTTTTGCATTTTTTATGATGACAAAGGGGGAAGATTTACTTTGCATAATTGAATGATGTGCACTGATTCAGGGGGAAATACAGATTCAGGGGGAACTCACTGACGTTCCTAGTTCACTATCTAGTGTTTGTGGTTTTCTGTAGGATTTTCAATTATAAGTTTTTCATCATCAAAAAAGGGAAATTAATAAGTTATAAGTACCTTTGTTTTATGTTTTGATGATCTAAAAAACTTAATGTCAAGAACCATATAAGGAACCTGATTCACTTCTGGTACACATTCCCAAGCTCATGAAAATAATCTGACTCAAGATGGAGATGGTTCTCAGAACTTCAGAAGTTAAAGAATCAACACAGGGAACATATGGTCGTAAGTTCCCCTAGTGATTGTACTAAGTCAACTCTCCACAGCTGGAAAGTGACTGACTGCACTGCACACGCAAACAGTACAACACAGTGCATCAGTCACTTCCATTGGGAAGGACCTTGTACCATAAAGTGCTTATATCATTCAAGTGATGTCATCAATGTTACATCAACATTAATCCAAGAAAAAAACATCACTTGACAACTAGAGAATTCACTCAAGCACTCCAAGTGATTGATTATCAAGAAAAATGATTCTCTAGTGTATCAAGAACAAAGTACGACGCTACTACGGACCATCTCCCATATCAAGTATTTGTATGTCCTTAGTAAAGTTATAACTTTGTATTAGTTATTCAATTGTAATTCCTACTTATCTTGTCTAGAAGCATTGATTAGGAAACTCTTGTAAATCATAACTTCAGTGTTTGTGTCATGGCTAGAGTTAGTCATGTTGTGAAGCCTTTGTAATAGGGGTATTACAAAGTGGCTTGTAATAGGTGAGTTACAAGTTAGTGAGGGATTAAGTAGTTACTTCCTAGGTTACATAGGTTGTAATCTACAAGTTGCTCAGTAGTGAAGTTGAAATCCTACAAGTGTAGGTCGTGGTTTTTAATCCCGTTGAGCTGGGAAGTTTCCACATAAAAGTTCTCAGTGTCATTTACATTCTGTTGTATGTGTATAATCTATGGAAACTAATAGAGAACCTGGTATCTATATAGTTTGGTGGACCATCGAGTTCTATAAATTGGTCTCCGAGAGGTCTGCACCTTTCCCTCTGCTTATTGCTATCTTCTTTCTGCTGTCAGGCTGTCTGGAACTGGGCATGGGTCTCTTCCCTCGTCCTCGAGAAGGGTCACCCCTTCCTTTTGAAGTGTCGCCTCTTCCTCTAGATCGAACCATGTTATGTACCAAGCAAAGGCAATTGTTAGTTACAATTCAAGTTCAGACACACAATGAATTCAAGGACACACTAGAGATTACAGTTAAAACACAGTAGAATCATCCTTGCAGGGAAAGGACTTGCGGTCCGCAGAATTATCGTTGCAGCCGCAGAATGGGCATTGCGGACCGCATAATTTTCCCTTGTGGCTGCAAAAGTGGATTATGGTCCGTAGATGTTTCTTTGCGATCCTAATTCAGACATCACCAGAATGCCAACTCTCTGATGACAGAGAATTGGGTATTTTGTGGCTGCAATCAATTTTCTGTGGTCCGCACAATTTACTTTGCGGCCGCACTTGAGAGTCATCAAAATGACAACTCTCTGATCATAGAGACTAGGATGTTCTGAGGCTGCAAAAGGATTTCTACGGTTCGCATAATTTTATTGCAACCGCATATCTATGCCTTATTATAATGCCTTATACCTTAACTTCTGCGGATCGCACAATTTCTTGTGCGGCCGCAAATTCAAAATTTTAAGAACAGACGGTCCTTGTTTACCTAGGGCCTCAACTTTTTACACAATTTTGACATGGAAACAACATCTAAGCATGATAATCACTTTACCCATTCCTGTTAGAGCATTTATCAGTCTACCCACTACACATTCACCCCACATGATTGTTCAAATAGATTCATAGACAAATGGCTCATAATTGTACTAAAAATTAAAAGAAGTTAATCAAGACGATGATGCATACCAGATATGAATGAGTGCAAGAGATGAGTGATCAACAATTGTTAGGCTTGTGAGCAGCTAATTTAAGACGAAATTTCAATTTTAGCACTTTGTGAGCTCAGAGAGGTAAAAGGGGGGATAGTGTACATCATCTCGTATTTATAGTGAAGGGTATCTGGCAGGTGAAGGGGAGGTGAGTTCGGCCGCAAAATTTCAATCGCGGTCCGCAATCCATTACCTGGAGGCCTCAGATTCCCTAGCATTTTGCGGTCCACAGAATTAGTTGTGTGGCCGTAAGTTTTGTTGCGGACCGCTGAATTAGTGTTGCGGCCGTAGATCGGCCATTTGTCTGACGGACCAACTTCAGAGAGTTGATGATTTACACCTTCAACTTGTGCGGTCCGCAATGAAATTGTGCTGCCACAGATCATCTTTTGTTGTAGCAAAGTAAATTGTGCGGTCCGCACACTACAATTGTGGTCCGCAATTCTTTCCACACTTAGCCAATTTTCTGGCACAATTCCTGTAAAGTACACTCATCCCTGCAACACACTTCAATTCCAGTTAGCAGAAAATAACACCTAACTACAAAAGAAGAAAAGAAAAGAAACATGGGTTGCCTCCTAAGAAGCGCCTGATTTAACATCCCACCACGATGTAGATTACCATCATTTGAAATGAATCACTGCCACCAAGTGGCCATCATCAACCTTTCCCAAATAGTGCTTCACCTGGTAACCATTGACTTGGACTACCTCATCGCTTTTGTTCTTCAAGTCCAATGCAACAAAAGGTGTTACACCCACAATTTCAAAGGGACCACTCCATTTAGACTCAGCTTTTCGGGAAACATCTTCAACCGTGAGTTGAACAAGAAAATAACATTTCCAACCTTGAACTCCTTGTTCCAAATATATTTGTCATGAAGGTACTTCATCTTCTCTTTGTACAAGGATGAACTTGAATAGGCATGGTACCGAAACTTATCCAATTCATTTAAATGTACAACTCGCAATTTAGCAGCTGCATCCCAATCAAGATTCAATTTTTTTAAAGCCTACATGGCTTTGTGCTCATGTTCCACCGGAAGATGACCAGCTTTGTCGAACACCAACTAGTATGGGGACATTCCGATAGGAGTTTTGAAGGCTGACTGATAAGCCTATAATGCATCATCAAGCTTCTTTGACCAATCCGTACGGTTAGCATTCACTGTTTTGGACAAGATACTTTTGATATCCCTGTTGGAGACTTTCACTTGACCGCTAGTTTGTGGATGATAGGGAGTCGTAAATGTATGAGTGACATCACTTGCTAAGCAAAGTGTCAAAAGTCTTGTTGAAAAAATGCGACCCCCCATCGCTTATGATAGCCGCGGAGTACCAAATCTTGTGAAAATATTCTTCTTCAAGAACGCCACCATACTTCTCGCTTCATTGTTGGGTAGAGAAATGGCCTCAACCCATTTAGACACATAATCAACCGCGACCAAGATGTAGGTGTTTCCACAAGAACTCACAAAAGGACCCATGAAGTCAATACCCCACACATCAAAGATATCAATCTCCAAAATGGTCGTGAGAGGCATTTCATTATTCTTCAAGATTCCACTGGCCCGTTGACATTCATCACAGATTTTTACCACATCACTTGCATCTTTGTAAAGAGTGGGCCAATAAAAACCGCAAGTTAGCACTTTGGCCGCTGTTCTTGCTCCGCTATGGCGACCACCATAAGGTGAATAATGACAAGCCTCAAGAATATCACTTTGCTCTTTGTTCGGTACACATCTTCTATTTACCCCATCCCCGCAAATCCGCAAAAGATATGGCTCATCCCAATAATAATTTTGACAAACCCGTTTGAGCTTCTTCCTTTGATTTGAGGAGAACTCATCCGGGATGATTCCACACACAAGGAAGTTTGCTAGATCCGTGAACCATGGAACCTCCTTCATTGAAATAGCCAATAGTTTCTCATCGGGGAAGGAGTCATTAATTTCAATGCCATCATGCGGCCTCCCCTCTTCCTCCAAATGAGACAAGTGGTTCACCACTTGATTTTCACTCCTTTTTCGATCTTGGATGTCAATATAAAACTCTTGCAGCAATAGCATCCATATCATCAACCTAGATTTTGAATCTCTCTTGCTCATAAGATAGCGAAGTGCCGCATGATCGGTATGAACAATAACCTTTGCACCCATCAAGTACGGGCGAAACTTCTCAATTGCAAACAATGGCAAGGAGATCTTTCTCCGTAACGGTGTAGGTCCCTTGGGCATCATTCATGGTCTTACTAGCATATTAGACCCGATGAAAAATCTTGTTTATTCATTGCCCCAAAATATCTCCAACCGCTACATCACTAGCATCGCACATGAGCTTAAAAGGGATACTCCAATTAGGAGCAGTGATTGTAGGAGTGGTTGTCAACTTGAACTTTAGCAATTCAAATACTATTATGAAATCATCATTGAATTGAAACTTAGCATCTTTCTCTAAGAGCTTTCACAACGGGTTTACCACGTTAGAAAAATACTTGATGAAACGTTGGTAGAACCCTGCGTGACCTAAGAAACTTTGCATGCCTTTCACCGAGGTTGGAGGTGGAAGTTTAGAAATCATCTCTATCTTTTCCTTGTCGACCTCTATGCCATTATTTGAAATCTTGTGGCCAAGGACAATGCCTTCCTCGACCATGCAGTGACATTTCTCCCAATTTAGCACCAAGTTCGTTTCTTCAAACCTTGCCAATACTTTATCCAAATTTGCGAAGCAATCATCAAAGGAATCCCCTACCACCAAGAAGTCATCCATGAAGACTGCAAGGTATTCCTCAACCATATCCGTAAAGATCGTCATCATACATATTTGAAAAGTCCCTGGTACATTACATAAGCCGAATGGCATCCGCTTGAAAGCGAAAGTACCATAGGGACATGTGAAAGTTGTTATCTCTTGATATTCTAGAGCAATAAGGATTTGTTTGTATCCAAAATATCCATCTAGAAAGCACGACCGACCAACCTATCAAGCAGCTGGTCAAGGAAGGGAAGTGGAAAATGATCCTTCATCGTGATTTTGTTTAGCTTGCAATAGTCCATACACACTCTCCATCTGGTCACCGTTCTTGTGGGAATAAAATCATTATTTTCATTGGTGACCACCATCATGCCCCCATTATTTAGGACACATTGCATAGGAGAAGTCCACAAACTATCAGAAATGGGGTAAACAACCCTGGCATCCAACCACTTAATAATCTCCTTTTTGACCACGTCTTGCATAGCTTCATTGAGTCTCCTTTGATGTTCAATGGATGGTTTGGCATCCTCCTCCAAGTTAATCTAGTGCACGCAAAATGCTGGGCTTATTCCCCGAATATTCGCCAAAGTCCACCAAATAGACTTCTTCCTCTTATAGAGCACCGCCAATGTAGAGTCAACCTACACGTTAGTCAAATAAGAGAAAAAAATAACTGGTAAATTAGAACAAGGACCAAGATGTGGAGGCAAAGGATTCAACTCCAAGGTAGGGGCTCGTCAATTAAAGGCTTTGTAGGAGGAGTTTCCTATTCTCAAGATCAAAGGAAAGTTTCTGGGGTGCATAGTTGTACGACCTCATTCCTTGCAAAGAGTTCACACATTTCATAAATCCATGCATCTTGTCATCATCAATGTTGAGCAAGACGCCCTCCAACATATCACCCACATTAATCGTGGCACTTGTATCATCAATAATCACATCGTCACCAGGCCCACAAAATAACACACTTCATTGCTATTTGGTTGCCTCATCGATTTGCACATGTGGAACGCCACCTTTTCATTACCCACCCGGAAAGTGAGTTATCCGGATTCCTCATCAACAATAATCTTCCGCGTAGTAAGGAAAGATCTTCCAAGAATAATTGGCACCTGATAGTCCACTTCACAATCAAGAATAACAAACTTTACCGGAAGAATAAACTTATCAACCCGAACCAATACATTTTCAATAACTCCCAACGGTCTCTTCATGCTATGATCGGCCATTTGTAATCTCATAGATGTGTGTATTGGTTGTCCAATTCCCAAAGTATTAAAAACCAAATAGGTTATCAAATTGATACTTTCCGTAAGATCACAAAGAGATTTATCAAACTCGACACTCCCAATGGTACAGAGGATTATGAAAGCACCAGGATTTTCCAATTTAGGAGCCATTGAATGCACAATTGCATTCACTTGATGAGTGACTTCGATAGTTTCAAAATTCATCGACCGCTTCTTGTCACCAAATCCTTCATAAACTTTGCATAACCGGTCATTTGTTCCAAGGATTCAGCTAATGGCACATTGATTGAGAGACTCTTCATCATGTCAATGAAATTTTTGAATTGATTCTCGCCATTTTGTTTGGATAGCCTTTGAGGATATGGAGGAGGAGTCTTAGGTAACGGTGCCTTAGCCTTTTGCACTACCGATTTTGGTATGTAAATAAGGTGATCCCTAGACAGGTTCCCTTCCTCTTGAGTATCTTCCCCATTTTCATCAATATCAATCCGAACTTCATCATTTTCTTGCACCACATTGTTTGGGATCTCTTATTCTTCTACCACTTGCTCATCATCCACAAATTGCCTTTTACTTGAGGTGGGTGCATTCCCACCTCTTCCATTTCTTGTAGTTACGACCATGGAATGCCCCGTGTTGTTCCCAACCTTTGGGTTCACCACCGTGTCACTTGGCAGTGCCTCCTAAGGACGAGAATTTAAAGCTTGAGAGATTTTGCCCATTTGCACTTTAAGTTGCGGATCGATGTGTTGTATGAAGCAAGTTGGGCATTGGAATCGGCATTCTTCTTCATCATTTACTTGAACAAGTTATCAAAACAGCACATTTCATTATTGGAAGATTTAGGATCATGGGAAGGATAAGTAGGTGGGTTGCTTGGTTGTTAATACATCGGGGGCCTTTGAAAATGCGACCCCTGATTTCCTTAATTGTTACTCCGACTTCCTTGGTTGTTGCCTCTCCAACTACCTTGGTTAGTGTTGTTATTCCAATTCCGTTGATTATTTCCTCCATTCAAGTTTCCTTGATTGTTGTTGTTATTCCAATTGCTTTGATTGTTTCCACCACTCCAATTACCTTGGTTGTGAGAATTCCAATTGGTTTGATTATTTTGAGGTCTCCATTATTGTTGGCTAGGGCCTTGGAAGTTGTTTCTTTTCCCTTGAAAGTTGTTCACATATTGGACTTCTTCTTCTTGGTCATTGTAAGAGTCATCTTGATCAAATCCACTATCATCTTGCACAAAATTGTCCACTCTTTGTTGCACTTGTGGACTTTTTATTCTCTGCTTGTTCACCATCATACTTACTCCCTCCATTGCATTGACTTGCCTCGGGTTTTGCACTTGCTGAAGTTGAGCCTTTTCCAGTTGGTTCATGGTGGTAGTTAACTCGACTATGGTTGGCCCATGGTCATGCAACTCTTTGTAAAGGAGAATCACATTGGGGTCACCTTGTGAAACATTAGCCTGGAATTGCCATGCTGATGAAGTATCTGCCATCTCATCCAAAATATCACACGCCTCCGCATAAGGCGTAGTCATGAAGTTCCCACCAACAAGTTGATTCACTACACATTGGTTGGTTGTATTGATCCATCGATAGAAAGTTTGTTGAATCATGTTCTCTTTCATATCGTTGTTGGGACATTCTTTAACCATTGTTCTATATCGTTCCCATTTCTCGTGTAGTGGTTCATTGGGCTCTTTCTTGAATGCTAGAATTTCATCCCGAAGTATAGCTATGTGCCCGGGAGAGAAGTTCTTAGATATAAATTTCTCTGCCAATTTATCCCAAGTACGAATGGAATGGTTTGGTAAATGTTCCAACCACTCGAAAGCGTTCCCAAGTAGAGAGAAGGGAAAAATCCTTAGCCTCAAAGCATCCTCAGAGACATTTGTTTATTTACTCCCCCAACACGTATCTACGAACCCCTTCAAATGTTTGTATGCATTTTGACCCGTGCACCGGTGAAGAACCCTCGTTGCTCGAGCAAAGTTAGCATCATGTTGGTTATTTGAAAGTTGCCCGCCCTAATACGGGGAGGGACTATTGCACTTGCATACCCTTCATTCAGAAACACACGGTGTGAAGCTACTCATGGTGGAGGTGGAGTGGAGCAGGCACATTGTCATGAGGCACTCGGCCTCGTCTATTTTCTTGAGGTTCAAGAGGGACCTCATCCATTTGATCATCCTCAACGTCCACATTCCCCCAAGCAATGTTTCCGAGCTCATTGTTTTCCATGATTTCACCTAAAATTTCTCAACATGTTAGTAACAAGGAAGAAAAAGAAGATATCCAAAAAACACACCTAAATATATAGTTAACACCGTTTTTAGATCCCCGGCAACGGCGCCAAAAATTGATCTCATCCAATCCACACCTCAAATAAATGATATGAAACGGTAAATTGCAATAGTAGTTACAAACAAGAGTCGGGGTCGATTTCCACAGGGAGCTATATATAGAAGTTAGGAGTATATATTGTAGTACGTGAGTTCGAACTACCTCAATTTACACTTTCACAAATTGGGGTTTGTTTCTATGACTATTTTGAAAACTAAGATTGCAAAGTTAAGAAACAAAACTAAGAAATTGTTTTTGTTGTTTTTCAAGTTTTTAAACAAGACCAGGGCTATGACCATCACCTAGGTGTTTGCCTAATGGGATATAAACCTTAATGCTTGTTTTGTTGATCGGGGTGTATTATAGCTATCAACTCTCAATTACCCACTCAATACCTCTCGGCCAGAGAGTGATATTTCCCAATTTGGCTTTCTCAAGTCCAAATGGGTATTTCACAAAACGGTTGATAAAAACTCATGTCGGGTTATTACTATCTCTAGGTTGAACCTTTTAAGTGGGATTATCAATATCTCGATTGACCCAATTTCTTGTTAGCCAAGTTTTCCTAGACTAAGTCTCTCTTTCTCAAGTAGAGACTAAGTCAAATAGGCATGAACTAATGTTTGCAACCATTAATTCCACAAATTAAAGCATGAACAAGGCTAATTAATAAACACTCAGTCATAAACAAGCATTAAATTAGACATCCATAAGGTTTATACACTAGGGTTGGGTCACAACCTGGTAAAAATCTAGCTACTCATGCTTGAAATTGAAGAAATAGAAGAAGAAATTATAATTAAACTCATATAGCAAAATCAAAATGATAAAATCTATGTTAAAATATCCCAAAATATAAAAAACTACTAAAAGAAGCAAAGATAAACGGCTATTGGAGTTGTTGATGTCAAACGTTGACTTCATTTTATGAAACTCATCTATTTATACAGGGCTAGAAATTTTGGAGAAAAATGCCCTTCGGGAGGTTCTGCGGCCGCATAATACCATGTGCGGTTCGCATAAGTCTTCATCTTGCAGGAGTTGGGATTCTACGACTACAATTCTCCACTGCGGCAGCGAGGCAATGTTTCTGCAGTCCGCAGATTTATCATTGTGGCTGCTATCTGTTCTTCTGCGGTCCGCACTTTCTTTCTGCGGCCGCAAGGCGCTTCTTCTGCAGCCGCACAATTCTTGTGTGGTCCACAATATTGAGGGTCTTGGACTTTGGAAAATTGCACACCCTCTGAAGTTGATTTCCAATTCTTCAATTGCGGCCACACAATTCCTTTGCGGACCGCATTTTGCTAGGAAGCCTGTTGGGTTTTTCTTCATTGTTTGCGGCCGCAGATAGAATTCTGCAATCCGCACTTTGCATGTTCTTGTTCCTTTTGTTGCTTTGTGTTTTTATTACTCTTTTTTGAGTCGGATTTCATCTCGGGGGGTCCAACTTCCAACATTCCTGTAATGTTGCACATTTCATCAGTTTTGGGAACACAATTAAACGATTTTAGACTAAAATAAAAGCTAAAAGGTAATAAGTAGTCAAAATCCCCACTTATCAGAAGCCAAAAAAGTTTGAGTCTTTTGTAATGAGAAAAATGGCGAATTAAACTTCTTTTTGTCCAAGCATGCAATACACGTTTCTTAATGGAGGAACCGGGTTCCTTAGCAGTAGTTACCTTTTCAACAAAAACTTGGTTTTTCTGTTGGGACTGAATTCTAGACTTACAGTTTTCTTTAAAGTGTCCAGTGTTGCCACAGTGAGTGCATATCCAGTTATCAGGGATATAACATACTTGCTATGTGATTGTAGGGAGTCCTTTCCTTTTGAAACCCGACTCCCTACTTGTTCCCACATTGCTTGTAAACATGGCAGTTATTGTACAGAGGACCAAGTCCAATTTAGAGATTTTTCTAGGTCATTTTTAACTCTGCCTAGATCTTCCTGAAGTTGTCGGTTTCTTTCAAGTTCAGCACACATACTAGATTTCATAGATTTGAGTTCATTTTCAAGCTTAATGTGTGCCTTACTTGCAACTTCCTTTCCTTTTTGGGTATTCCCATAAATTTTTACCCTTTTTAGTTCCTCTATTGTTTCTTTTAGATCCACAACAACTACCATCAGGTCATCTCTCTCATGTTCTATATTTTTAATTTTTTCAGTCAGAACACCTTTTTCTTTCTTAGAACCTCGAGGGTTTCTTTTAGGTCAACCACTACGACTACCAGATCATCTCTCTCATGTTATACCTCTCCCAGTTCCACAATTAATGCATTTTTATCATTTAAAAGACTATGATAAGAATCAATTAAAACATTTTCCAAAGATATAAGCTTCTTCTAAGAGTAAGACTTCAAATTTCTTTGAACGTCTAGAAAGTTTACCTCATCATCATCATTATTTTCATCATCGTTAGATTTTTCCATCAGGGAAAAGATAGAGTCACATTCAGATGCTTCACTTTCAACTGCCATCATGGAGGTGTCACCTTGTTCATCACCTCCAGATTCGCTAGAAGAATCCCCCCATGCGGAAAGAGCTTGTTTCACAACATTGTCAACTACATCTTTTCTCTTGAATCTTTTGTTAGGAACTGGGTTCCTCTTGACTGATTTGTCTGTATTGTGCTTGTACTGGTATTTCTTGAGGAGAGGACAGTCTTTAATGAAGTGTCCTAACTTACCTCATTTATGACACAAGTCATAACCTCTTGTCTTGCTGGAGCTGTCCCTTTTTGGAATACCTACATTCATGCGAACCATTTTCTGAAATCGCTTCGTCAGGTAGGACATGTCAGCATACTCACCACTTGAGTCATTAATGTCTTCCTTGAGGACCAAGTTCTTCTCCTTTTTGGGCTCTCTTCTTTCAGGGTCCTTCTTCTTCTTATTATTAATTTCATAAGTCTTCATATTCCAATGAGTTAATCAATGGTCAGCTTTTGCAGATCCTTTGCCTCCATGATAGAATTTACTTTGCTTTCCCAGGAACTAGGTAATACATTGAGTATTTTTCTGAAAAGTTTGTTCCTTGGAATGATCTCTTCTAGAGAGTGGAGCTCGTTGATGATAGAGGTGAATCGAGTGTGCATGTCCTGAATGGACTCATCATCCTTCATCCTGAAGAGCTCATACTTAGTGGTGAGCATGTCAATCTTTGACTGCTTGACTTGAATTGTTCCTTTATGTGCTGTTTAGAGAGCTTCCCCAGATTTCATTGGCAGATTGATAGGCAGAGATTCTGTTGTACTCATCTGGTCTTATACCACAGACGAGAATCATTTTTGCTCGGGAGCTCTTCTCTATGGGTTTCGATCAACATTGTTGTACTTCTTCCTTGTCCTTGGAACTGTCACTGCTGGCTCACCAACAGTTTTCATGGGGATGAAGGGTCCATCGCAGATAACATCCTAGAGTTCTAAATCTTCAGCCATGATAAATTCATTCATCCTTGTCTTCCACCATCCGTAGTACTGTCCATTGAATCTTGGTGGTCTGTAGGTTGACTGACCTTCTTCAAAGTTTGGTGGAGCAGCAATTTGGATCCTTTCTAGGTGTTAGCCTGATAGAAAGAACCTGCTCTGAAACCAATTAATGAAAACTTAGGGTCCACCAAACTGTATAGAGAACTTGGTTCTCTATCGGTTCCCACAGAACACACACAAGAAGAGACATGTAAATGACACAGTAGAGTTTTATGTGGAAAAATCTCAGCTCACAGGATTAAAAACCACGACCTACTCTCATAGGATTTCAACTTCACTAACCGAGAAACTTTAGATTACAACCTATTGTAACCTAGGAATTAAATTCTTAATCCCTCACTCACTTGTAATAACTCTACAAGCCTCTTTGTAATAATTCTATTACAAATCTCACAACTCGATTAACTCTAGCCAAGACACAAACAAAAGGTTTATGGTCTTACAAATGGTTTCTTACACATTTCTACTAGCTAATCTAAGTAGGAATTACAAGTAGTTCATTCTAACACAAGTACAACACAACTAAGGACATGTTAATAACACAGAGCTGGAAACTGGTCCTTCGTTCCGTTGTTCTTTGTTCTTGAAGTCTGGAAGTCACTTGCAAGATGGAAACACACTTGAGAGGAAACTTGATCGATTTTTTGGATGTGCAAGTGTATGTTTTTTCTTGCTTCATGTTAATAATATCCAAGTGACGTCACTTGGATGATGCAAGCAAATATCTGGTGCAAGGCGTTCCCAATAAAGCAATTGCTGCACTGTTTGCACTGTTGCGCGTGTGCTGAGGAACAATTGCAGCGACTTTACAGTTGTGAGGAGTTGACTGGTACAATTACCAAGGGAACTAATGTCCATCTGTTCCCTTTGTCATTTTTTAAATCTCATTGTTGGAACTTGTGCCCGACTTGAGATTTGTTGTGCTTTGGCACCTTGAGAATGTGTAACATGTTCTCAATCTGATTCTTATCATAAAGTTTGTTAGATCATCAAATTATAAAAAGACAAATAACGTCTCACGTTATTATCGTGTTTCCTATGGACAAAAGCTATTTTACGTAAAGGTTCAAGATGATTCAACACGTTACCCTAGTCGAATCATTTCAGATGATCAAGTTATGTTTTACAAACCTTGATAATAATTTTATTTTTTGCAATAATATTCCTAATGAATGAAATAAGTGTTTACCTCGAAAAACACGAGTAACAATTAAATTTTATTTGTGGTTTTAAATATATGTGATCTATTTCAATACTAGTGAATAAACAAGTAATATTAAGTATAAGTGAGAAGAATTGATGAACCAAACCAGTGTTGCTAGTGCAATAGAGACATCGAGCTCGATATCCACGGAGACCTAGAGGTGGGTTAAGAATAATAAAGTAAGAACAATAAAGTGAGAGCAATAAAGTCGAGGAACAATTCTAGAGCACAATAAAAGAGAAAAGTAAGATAGAATATTCTTTTGCCAGTAGTGAGATGATGTTTACAAATGATTGGGGTCCCCTTTATATGGGAGGGGAAAACCCTAATATGGTACATTTCTATTTAGGGTAAAAGATTCTATTGGTACAGAGGTATAACAACCTAGTACGTATTTGTACTAAGTCGTACAAATCTTATCCAAAATTTACGCCTTGATCTTTGTGCCTTTGAGAGATTTCCGCTCTTTCTTGAGTATCATCGAAATGGCACTATCTCGAGGTAGACTGTGCCAGGCCTCCAATTATTTCCCCCGAGGTGTGCATGTTTCAGCCAGTCCTGATCCCTACTTTGAGTTGCCCGAACTCGAGCTCGGGGTACGATTAATACCCCGAAATTAGGCTCCTCGATTTCGACCGTATACAGATAGTCCCCACATTTCTTAGAATCAAATGACAAGAGACGTTGAATTTTTGAATTTTCGAAGTCCCCGATGGTGACATAATTCCCATGACGTAATTGTTGAAATGATCAAAGCATCCCGTTGGTTCTCTTCCCCAAAATCATTAAGTGTACGTCAGAGCCGGTCGACCATCAGTGTCAATGAACAATCACTGACTTCCTCTATATATAGTCGTTTGCACTTCTCGTTAAGAACTTTTGCTTTGCAAAACCTATTCTCCTTTCTAAGTCCCCTTTTTGCCACTAGTTCCTCCGTCGTATCAGCTTAGAAACATCCACAATTTACTCATTTCTTCCTTCTTTTTCTAAAAATTTATGGCAAAAACTTCCATGTCCGTTCCTCAGAAAGAAAGAACCATCTCTTGTACTTCCCATGCGGCCGGTGGTAAATCGCTAGCACTTCATGAAATTGTACCGAGCAATTGTTCCTTGAAAAAGGACTTTACAGTTGAGAACCCTCCCGACGTCCCTGGCCTTCATGAGCATGCATCGAGATACATAACTCAATTACGAAAAAACACCGCGATTCTGTGAGAAGAGAGTGTAGATGGAAAGAGAAGGTCATTCTTGAATTCTGCCGAAGATATCAAGTCACCCTGGGCCAAATTCATCCATCATTTTGGCAGATAGTAATAATGATGAGGTTCTTTGTTGAGAAGGTCGGGCTCGAATTTACCCTCAACCACCTCATCCGCTTATATCGACTTCAACTTTTCCGGGGTCTGATCAAACTTCAACGCCGAACGACCAAGTCCTTCTTTGCCAGTAATGACGAAGATAAATGTTGAGGTTGGATGAGCCGGTTCATCCGGGTGAGGACCGTCGATGTTATTCCCAAGGAGTTCCTGCCATTCCCCGAAGAATGGTACTTCGAACGTGAGTGGAATTCTCTGCTTTAGTTTTTTCCATAACTTTTACTAAGCTTCGCATAATATTCCTTTCCCTTTTCCATAGTGGTTATGTGGATGCCTAATGTGGTCCTTGACCTCGAGGAATGGGTTCGTAAACTAGCTGTTACTTCATTATATGACAAATGCAAGTGGTGGGACCTATCGAAGGGCAAGTGGGAAGCAAAACATCACGGTTCGTTTTTCAATATTTCTTTCCCTATTAAAAATGTCTTTCTTCCTATGAATTAAATCTTCTGTGGCAGGTATTGGGGAGTTCTCTGAGATGAGGCCACCCCCTCTTGGGAAGAACGTTGAACCTTTGGCTTCAAAGCCAAAAAAGTATAACAAAAGAAAGAGGTCCTCGAAGAACGAGGACACCCAAAACAAAGCAGAGCCTGCTCGTAGGCGCAAGAAATGCGTCATCATTAACGTGGATATTGACTCAGTCCACCAGTTTATGGACGATGAAGACGAAGAGGTGGAGGGTTCGTCTTTGGTGGCTCGAACCAAAAAATCTACCGAGGATGTCAAGCCCGTTGAAACCGGATCCCCTATCCACGAAGAAGGGACATCGAAAGAAAAGAAGGACGAAGGTCCTGCATCGCCTGATGTGGTGACCACTTCCCAAACTTCTGGTAGTACTCCCGAAGGAGCAAGCTTCATAGCTCCTCTGACCGAACAGAGCGCCTCGGGTGATCTCCCCGAGGCCGTGACAGCAAGTCATTCCCAATCGCTTTCGGCCTACTCCGAGAATGCCATCAGGGATGTTCAGAACCTAAAGACGCCTGAATTAGGTGGAATCCCGAGTGAAGATGAACCCTTCCAGAGTTTCTTTGCTGGAGTCGACGAAGCCGACCTAGCGGATGCAACCTCAACCTTCGAAGAGGCCCAACGCCTTTTCTCGAGTGTAAGCCTTAACAGTGTTGCAATTTCTTTAATGCCATAATTTCTTCTTTTGCTTAGTTGATCATTCCTTTCTTTTCTTTAGGCGTTCAATAAATTTAAGGCCGAACTAATTCATTGCGAAGCCGAGTTTCATAAGTCTATGAACGAAGATAAAATCCTTAGGATTCTCTATGACAAGAAGGAGGAAGAGCTGAAGCACCTTCGGTCGGAGTTGACCAAAGCTCGTGAATATGGGGATGAGCTTGAGAAGCAGGTAAACTCTAATTTGAAAGAACATGGGCTACCTCTCCCATCCTCGGAGGCTAACACTTCAATGTCTCAGCTGCAGCAAAAGGTGGAGATGTTGGAGCACCTTCATGGTGAGGTCGATCAAGTCAACTCCGAGTGTAATAAATGGAAAGCAAAGATGGACACGCTAGCTGCGGCAAAAGAAGATGCACTGGCGAAAGTATTTTCCCTCGAGATCCAACTTCAGAAATCCCAAGAGAGTAGTTCAGTCCAGGTTGGCAGAATAGTTGAGCTCGAGGTTGGTCTTGCAAAGGCCAAGGCCGAAGTTGTGGAAGCCCAGGCCGAAGCCAAAAAGAAATACAAATCAAGGCTGACAGGATAGTTGCCATCTATTTGAAGGATGCCTTCAATGCTCAGATGGGGTTGAGGGAGGCTATCGATCGAGAGAAAAGGAGCAACGACTATGCCAGGTGTCGATCTCTGAGAGAGACTCTCAAAGAGGTTCACACCAAGGGCTTGAATCTCTCTGAGGAGATAAAGCAAGCTAACGCAGATGAGGCTGATGCCAAATTTTTACTTATCTCTAACGATGATGATGACGTCGAAGATAGCCACGGTGGTTCCGGTGATGAAATGGGTGAGGTTGAAGAAGAGGCTACTCCAGAGGAAGAGGCTGGCCCCGAGTGAGTGGCAAGCCCAGGGAAAGTCATAGGCCCGGGGGGGATACGCCCTAGTGTAGATAGAATTTTTTCTACCTTTTGTAATCTTTTTGTTTTGTAGAACTCCTTTGTAATACCTTTTGTATATATGAAAAAGAAAGGAGTTTCCTTGATCATTTTTCTTCAAAGTTTTTTTGATATTTTATGCTGTAACTTTTGAGCATTGGTTCAAATTCGGGGTAAAGTAAACCCTTGGGTTTTGTGTTTGATCAGCGATCGATAATAGGTTACCTTGTAAGGTTCGATATTTGAGCCGAGCTTTTTCTTTGGTTTGACACTAGCTCGGGGTGAAGGGACTTTTGAGTCCGGGCTAGGTAAGGTCTCAAGCACGGTTTTCTTCGGCCTTTAAGATATTTAAATATTGGCCCTTAGGCTTTTAAATATCGGCCCTTAGGCTCTTGAGGTTAGACCTTAGGATCTTTTAGGTTGGGCCAATTCGGTCTCTAAAATGTCTATGGTTTTTCCCTCTTTCCGGCTAAAGACTTAGTGAAAATTTTGGTATGCCTTAGCATGTGTTCTTTGTACTTGTTGTATTTCTTGAAGGTTCGATTGATTGGAACCTTGTTGTGTAACGATAGTTTAATACCTCTTGAGTTTTTTTCTAGGGCTAACATTATCGAAGCCTCTAAATCATTTGAGGGCTGGTTTTATCGAAGCCCTTTATCATTTTCTTTTGCCGAGGGTATCCTGATTTAACCGGTTTTTCGTAGTGTTTGAAGGCCTTTAATTTTTTGGCGGAAGTCGGACGTCTCCGAACTGCATGAATTCGACCGTAGCCTTTTTATATGACCGTAGTCTTTTTCTATGACCGTAGCCTTTAGTCCCCGAGTATGATGGCCTTGGCCTTTATATCGAGGGGATGCCTCTTTGAAGTCTTATGAGTTCGAGCATGCCTATTTGAGGTCTTATGAGTTCGAGCATGCCTATTTGAGGTCTTATGAGTTCGAGTATGCCTCTTTGAGGTCTTATAAGTTAAAGTATTCCTCTTTGACGTCTTATAAATTCGATTCCTCGATGACTCGATGTGTTGATTTTCAATGATAGTCCCCGAGTAATCGGGTTGCATTTGCATTCTGGCCCTCGGGCCATTTCTTGTAGAATAATAAGCATGAAGTTGCGTATAATAGTAGACTTCTTTTGAGACACAAAGTGTTTTGATATAATAACGCTTCTTTGAATAATTGATAAATGCATACATGTTTTGTCGTTGGGGGCTCGACTACTCTACATGGACACGGTTCATTTGACCGTTTGGCCCATTACACTGTTTTCCTATCGAGGCCCTCTTGACATGAATTAAATTATCCGAAAATGCAACCTCTGAGGGTGATGCTCCACCCCCCCCAGTATTCGAGGTTGATTGAAAAGAAGCCTTGAATACTTGTTGAATTTCCCTTAGGTATCATATAAGTGTTGTCTGGTTAAAAAACTTGTCGGTAAAACCCATTTGGGATAAAACCCGATCTAAGGGAAAAGAGTGAAACGCATGCTTTAAAACCCAAGGTCTTCGAGTTGAGGGGTGCTCTGATGTCTTCAGTCGAACATCTGCAAGGAGTTAATCTTAAATATAAATGAAAAACAGAAAAGAGAGAAGGTCATACCTCAACAATAGTATCATTTCAGTAGCGATATGTTCTAATTGTTTGGTAGTTGTTCGCCTTCCATTGTGCCAAGTTTATAGGATCCTTTTCCTATGACTCTAAGGACTCGGTACGGTCCTTCCCAATTAGGGACTAGTTTCCCTTCATTTGGGTCTCGAGTATTGAGGGTGACTTTCCTTAGGACCAAGTCCCCGACTCCGAAATGGCGAAGGTTTTCCCTTCTATTGTAATACCTCTCGATCCTTTGCTTTTGTGCGGCCATTCGAACTAGTGCAGCTTCACGTTTTTCATCTAGTAATTCGAGGCTAGTGTTCATGGCCTCACAGTTTGAATCCTTGGTGGTATGCTGAAACCTGACGCTAGGTTCCCCGACCTCGACCGGAATCAATGCTTCGGACCCATATACCAAAGAAAATGGGTTTCCCCATGCTCGATTTTGACTTCGTTCGATATGCCCATAGCACGTCGGGTAATACTTCTCTCCATTTTCCCTTTACACCATCCAACCTTTTCTTCAAGTTTTGAATGATGGTTTTGTTTGTGGACTCGGCCTAGCCATTTGCGCTTGGGTGATAGGTTGTTGATAGAATCCTTTTGATTTTATGGTCCTCGAGGAATTGTGTCACCTTGCTGCCGATAAACTGCTTCCCATTGTCGCATACTATCTCGGCGGGTATCCGAACCGACATATAATGTGGTCCCATATGAAGTCGATGACCTATTTTTCTCTTATTTTTTTGGAGGCCTGCGCTTCTACCCATTTTGAAAAGTAGTCAGTCATAAACAAAATAAATTTAGCTTTACCTGGCGCCGTTGGTAGGGGGCCGACGATGTCCATCCCCCATTTCATGAATGGCCACGGGGATAGGTCCGAATGGAGTTGTTCACCGGGCTGATGGATCATCGGTGCGAACCTTTGACATTTATCACACCTTCGAACGAACTCCTCAATATATTTTTCCATGCTATCCCAGTAATACCCTGCTCTAATAACCTTGCGAATCAAAGAGTTGGCACCAGAGTGGTTCCCACAGGTGCCTTCGTGGATTTCTCGTAGTACATAATCGGTGTCCCCCGGTCCCAAGCATACTGTTAGTGGTCCGTCGAAGGATCTTCTATATAATGTTCCATTTTCATCAAGTGAGAACCAAGTCGTTTTGGCACTTGAGGCTCTCGGTTATTTTGGGTTCGAGGGGAGCTTCCCGTGCTTCAAGTATTCAACATACTTATTCCTCCAATCCCACGTCAAACTTGTTGAATTAATTTTTGTATGGCCTTCTTTGATCTCCGACCTCGAAAATTGGATGACAGTACCCGGGACAATATCATCTTCTTCAACCGACGACCCCAAATTTGCAAGTGCATCGTCCTCGCTATTCTGTTCTCGATGTACGTAGTCCAACATCCATTCCTTGAAGCGATGCAATGTCATTTGAAGTTTGTCTAAGTACCTTTGCATCCTATCTTCTCGAACCTCGAAGCTTCCGTTTACTTGGTTTACTACCAAAAGGGATTCACACTTGGCCTCAATGACCTCCGCTCCTAGGCCCTTGGCCAGTTCGAGACCTGCAATCGTGGCCTCATACTCGGCCTAATTGTTAGTTAATTTAGAAGTTTTGATAGATTGTCTTATGATATTTCCTCTCGTAGGTGGTTTTAAAATAATATCGAGCCCGGACCCTTTCACATTCGAGGCACCGTCCGTGAAGACGGTCCATACCCTCGAAGATGTACCCATTTCTAGCAAGAGTTCCTTTTCTACTTCGGGTACGAGGGCAGGCGTAAAGTCAGCCATGAAGTCTGCCAAAATTTAGGACTTGATAGCCGTTCGGGGCTGATATTCGATGTCATACCCTCCAAGTTTGATGGCCCATTTGGCCAATCGGCCCGATAATTCGGGCTTATGCAAGATATTTCGAAGTGGGTATGTAGTTAATACACATATAGGGTGGCATTGAAAATACGGTCTTAATTTCCTAGATGCGCTTATTAGTGCAAGTTATAACTTTTCTAAATGCGGGTACCTAGTTTCGGCATTTCCTAGGGTCCGACTTACATAATAAACAGGAAATTGCATACCTTGTTCTTCTCGAACCATTCTCCACTTAGCACTACCTCGAACACGGCCAAATACAAGTAAAGTTGTTCATCCTCCTTTGGAGTATGAAGCAAGGGTGGGCTCGAGAGATACCGTTTTAATTCTTCTAAGGCTCGTTGACACTTCGGAGTCCATGTGAAGTCATTCTTCTTCTTGAGTAGGGAAAAGAAATGATGACTACGATCCGATGATCTTGAGATAAACCGGCCTAGGGCAGTTATCCGTCCAGTTAGTCATTGTACGACTTTCACATTATCTACGACGGTGATTTCCTCGATGGCTTTGATTTTGTCGGGGTTGATCTCGATCCCCCTGTTCAACACCATGAAACCTAAGAATATGCCTGAGCCAACTCCAAAAGCGCATTTCTCGAGGTTGAGTTTCATGTTGTACTTTCTTAAGATGTCGAATGTTGCCTGCAAATGAGTCAAATGGTCCTCTACACACAGGGACTTAACTAGCATGTCGTCAATATAAACTTCCATAGTTTTACCTATTTGATGTTCGAACATTTTATTAACTAAGAGTTGGTATGTAGCCCCTGCATTTTTTAGCCCGAAGGGCATTACGATATATCAATATGTACCAAACTTTGTGATAAACGAAGTCTTTTCCTGATTCTCCGTGTTCATTCGAATTTGATTGTACCCAGAGTAGGCCTTAAGAAAAGTAAGGATCTCGTGGCTGGCCATGGCATCAATCAATCGATCGATGTTGGGCAATGGGAAAGAGTCTTTAGGGCATGCTTTGTTCAAATCCTTGTAGTCTACACACATTCTAAGTTTGTTTCCCTTTTTAGGGACTACTACTACATTAGCTAGCCACTCGGGATACTTAACTTCCCTAATGGACCCTATCTTAAGGAGTTTGGTTACATCGTCTTTGATGAATGTGTGCTTTACCTCGGACTGAGGTCTCCTCTTTTGTTTCACCAGTTTAAATATAGGATCGACGATTAGTCGATGGGTGGTTATCTCCGGTGGGATTCCTGTCATATCTAAGTGGGACCGAGGAAAGCAATCAATGTTATCAATAAGGAATTGAATGAGTTTTTTCCTGAGTTCGGGGGTTAACCCCGTCACCAGGTATACCTTTCGTTCCGGCAGATACTCGATTAATATCACCTACTCGAGTTCCTCGACCGTGGACTTCGTCGCATCTGACTCTTCGGGGGAGACGAAAGCTCGAGGGGTAAGGAAATCTTCCTCTTTGTCCTCGACCACCTGTTCCTCGGGCTCAACCGGGAATATAAACTGTAATTGCTATTTGGTTACCTGTTTGTCCTTGACGCTCGACTTTTCCGATGTAGAGGGCCTCGATACTGGTACCAAGTCATGAACTGCAAACATCTCCTTAGCTGCGTGTTGCTCCCCATATACCGTTTTTACGCCATCTTTTGTTGGGAACTTCATCATTTGATGAAGGGTTGATGGAACTACCCTCATGTTGTGGATCCACGGCCTTCCCAGCAAAGCATTATACCTCATGTCACCTTTGATGACATGAAACTTCGTGTCTTGTATGGTTCCGGCCACGTTAATTGGGAGGATGATTTCCCCCTTTGTTGTTTCACTTGCCATGTTAAAGCCATTCAAGACTCGAGATGTCGGTATGATTTGGTCAAGCAGCCCGAGCTTCTCCACGACCCTCGATCTGATTATATTTGCCGAGCTACCTGGATCCACAAGAACACGTTTAACTTGAACTTTATTTAAAAGGCTAGAAATTACCAGTGCATCATTGTGCGGCTGAGATAGGCCTTCGATGTATTCCTCATTGAAAGTGAGGGTGTCCTCGAGCATGTAGTCCCGAGTCCGCTTCTCCCTTGTGATTGAGACTTTGGTGCGTTTGAATATGGGTCCCCGTGGGACGTTGACTCCGCCGATGATCATGTGAATGACATGTTGGGGCTCCTCTGGTTTGTTCTTCCTGTTGGCGTCTCTTTCTCTGAAGTGGTTCTTGGCCCTGTCTCTGAGAAATTCTCGAAGGTGCCCTTCATTGAACAATCAGGCTACCTCTTCTCTTAGTTGCCTGCAATCCTCGATCATGTGCCCATGTGTACCATGATACTTGTACATTAAGTTGGGATTACTATGAGAAGATCAGTTTGTATGGGTTTAGGCCATCTGGTATCTCTAATTTTCCCAATGGCCGAGACGATACCCGAGGCATCGACGCTAAAGTTATATTCTGATAGTCGGGTTGCCTCTGCCGGCCCTGAGTGCCTGTCAAACCCGGTCTTACTCATGAGTCCCCTAGAATTCTGACCTCGATCTGCCCTTCGATCATTTCGAGGTATGTTACGCCTCGAACTGTTCCTTCGGTCTTCGGTGTACGGCTGATACCTTTCCTTACTCGGTCTTGGTTCCCTGTCTACTTCTCTTAAATCTTTTATTGCTAATCTGTTTGGATAAACCGAGCCCGAGGGGGCTCCCAACTTGTCATCTTCAACCCTAATCTTCGACTGGTATATGTTATGCACATCCACCCAGGTTATGGCGGGGTACTCAATCAAGTTGTATTTCAACTGCCTCGATGCTAAGAGTTCCGCTCGTTTATCCCCTGAGTGAAAGCTTGTACAGCCCAATCACCGGAGACTGGTGGTAACTCCATTCATTCCATTTGGAATCGAGACACAAACTCTCTCAACATCTCGTTATCCCTTTATTTGATTTAGAATACATCTGACTTCCTTGTTGCTTGTTGAAACCTTTATAGCACCAACATGTTCGTTTACAAACAACTCTAACAACATGGCAAACGAATAGAGTTCGAGGGTAGGTTATGGTACCAAATCATGGCCCCTTTTGACAGAGTTTCCCCAAACTTCTTTAGTAGAACAGACTCGATCTCATCGTCCTCCACATTGTTTCCCTTTATACCACAAGTGTATGTCGTGATGTGCTAGTTGGTATCGGTTGTTCCGTTGTATTTGGGAATATCAGGCATGCGAAATTTCTTCGGAATAGGCTTCGGGGCTGTACTCGGGGGGAAAGGTTTTGCACAAATTTCTTAGATTCCACTCCTTTCAAAATCGGAGGTGCTCCTGGTATTTGATCGACCCTCGAGTTGTACATCTCCACTTTTTTATCGTTGTCCTCGATCCTTTTCTCACCCGACTCGATCCTCTTTGTGAGTTCTTCGAACATTCTCATGATTTTGGGGTCAGTTCCCGATCCATTGTTGCTCGACCTTTCCGGGACTGGTTCAACACGATGAGTAGTTTCTGGGCCTGCCACGCTCGGAGTCTTTGTTGACTTTGCAACTGAGCAATAGCAACCTGTTGTGCTTGCAACATTTCAAAAATCACTTGTAGACTGACTTCTCTTTATCCTCGAGCCTGTTTCCTTTGGGCATCGGGATGGTCCTCTCCGCGTACACTGCCTTCAACATCAGTGCCCAAGTCGACGTTCAAAGACATGTTGAACCAACGTCAACTGGGTTAGGTGTTGGCGCTACCCCAGGGTTGAGCGGTGGTACACCGCTCCCTGAAGCTGTTGCATTATTTTCTCCATGGAATCTGAGGCCGTCACTACCATGCACTGGTGCGTTTACTGAGTTCGACATGTTTTAGCCTGAAATCAAAGAATTTTTTTACAAGAAAAAGTGTGAAGAAGAACGTGTGTTATCAAAAAACTAGCACTGAAATAATCACTATTATCTTTTGCCCCATGGTGGGTGCCAAACTGTTTACCTCGAAAAACACGAGTAACAATTAAATTTAATTTATGGTTTTAAATATATGTGATCTATTCCAATACTAGTGAATAAACAAGTAATATTAAGTATAAGAGAGAAGAATCGATGAACCAAACAAGTGTTGCTAGTGCAATAGGGACCTCGAGCTCGATATCCTCGGAGGCCTCGTGGCGGGTTAAGAATAATAAAATAAGAACAATAAAGTGAGAGCAATAAAGCTGAGGAACAATTTTGGAGCACAATAAAAGAGAAAAGTAAGATAGAATATTCTTTTGCCAGTAGTGAGATGATGTTTACAAATGATTGGGGTCCCCTTTATATAGGAGGAGAAAACCCTAATATGGTACATTTCTATTTAGGGTAAAAGATTCTATTGGTACAGTTGTATAACAACCTAGTACGGATTTTGTACTAAGTCGTACAAATCTTATCCAAAATTTACGTCTTGATCTTTGTGCCTTTGAGAGATTCCTGCTCTTTCTTGAGTATCATCGAAATGACACTATCTCGAGGTAGACTGTGCCAGGCCTCCGATTCGTTCCCCCGAGGTATGCATGTTTCAGCCAGTCCTGACCCTACTTCGAATTGCCCGAACTCGAGCTCGGGGTACGATTAAAACCCCGAAATCGGACTCTTCGATTTCGATCGTATATAATAAGTTCTCTCATCATTAGTCACTAGAATATAAGTATCGATTATTTATTCCGGTCTTCATTTTGGTTCCATATGGGACATTTCTGATTCCTATCCAGAAAAATAAAAATAGAAAAATAGACTGAACCTCATACTTTGAAGTTTGAAATTCTAATATGAGGTAATACGTTTTCTTTTTCCAACTACAAAGACAATTCATCTCGAACTTTATGCAATATTTTCTCTTACAATTTACTCCATCAATCCAAAAACGTCTGTCACTTTTCCTCTCTCGAGAGTCGAACAAACTGTAATTTAACCAACATTTCAATAGTATTTTATCATTTTGGTATGGAAAATAATTTACAATTTACTTTTTTTTATTTGTAATAGGATGACATAATTTAAATACAAGAGTCAAAATATTTAAATTTTAGTATCAAGTCAGATATCATTTAGAATACTTAAAAATAAAATTTACATATTTACACCTACATGAAAAGTACTACGGTCACAAATTTTCAATTTTTTTAGCTCAAATATTTAAAAATGCGAAGAATTGTGATCAAACTGTTTTCGCTTGAGCCTTCCCAAATAATACTAGTACGTATCATAAAAAGACAAGAAAAGAATGCTTTCTATATATATATATATATACACACTTTAGAGTACGTGCGTTGCACGTGAATTTTGTATCTTTCAATAAAAGTGTATAGAATATAAAATAAAAATAAATTATGAATATAGACTTAATCTCACATTAAGGATGAAACAAATTAGAAAAATTTATTACCTTATTCATAACTCCACAATATACTGCAATTAGTTTAGTTGAACACACACACTATCATCCTTCAAGCTTGCCCTATGTCTAAGTGTAATTTATTTACAGGTTTTTTATAACGTCAAACAAAGGCTTATTATAAATTTACATATTAATATCAGATATAGATTCAAAATAAGACTTGAACAAAATATAATGATTCAGCATATTTGAAAAAATTATTTCCTAATGCACTGACGGCAAAATATATATAGTTCACATAAGTTGAATGACACGAACCATTTTTCTTCAAGTTTGCCCAATATCGATGTAACGACCCAATCTGTCGTTTCGAGAATTTGTACTTCACTCGCTAGTTTGAGGGCACCAGTGTATCCGCATGATGTATTAGGACTTGTGTGCAAAATTTGAGTTCATTTCGAGTTGATTTATGTCACGACCCAAACCGATGGGCCGTGACGGGTACCCGGTACCTTACTCAATCGAGTATCAACAAAATGTATCTTTCTTATTACATCATCATAGATAAGTGGGCCAGAATGGGTTTCATGAGATAACCATAGTAAACATGAGGGAATACTCGACATAGAACGACCCAACCTGATATAGAAACTCATACATGTCACATACGGGCCTATAAGGTCATTGTGATCTATTATATACTTAAAATATAGGCCGACCATGCCGTACAAGTATCCGTGTGCATGACATCTGTCTACAAGCCTCTAAGAGTACAAACTTATCATAAGGTCGGGACAGGGCCCAGCCATACCAAACAATACACGTCTAAATCATACTAACCAAACAAGCAACTCCGGAGCAAATGGAGCACACCAACATCTTCTACTGAGTTGATAGCCTACTTGGAGGACTCTCGACCTGTCTATCGGGACCTGCGGGTATGCGACGTAGATTCCCCGGGAAAAAAGGACGTCAGTACAAATAATGTACCGAGTATGTAAGGCAATAAAATAACTGAAAGATGAAACTGAACTGATAATATAATAACTGAAAGTAACTGGAAGTCAAAGATGATCTGGAGATATACTTACCTGCTGATACTGACTCAACTCTCTCAATATAGTAAATAAAATAGATGTCTGGCCCTATAAGGCTCGGAACGTATAACTGCTCTGCAGTAGTAGGCTCGCCCGTAGGCGCTCGGCCATACTAGGCTCTGTATCTCGGCCATGCTGGGGTCGCTCGTTCATAATAGGCTCGGCATATAACTTACCATCTGATCAGATGTTGCCCAATAGGAGCCTGCCCACCGATTATAGCTCGATGGTGGGGAAAATACTGTAATATTGTATATACATAGACCCTCCGCTCTCTTAACTGGAAGAAGACGATACTCAATTGAATATAAAGTCTTGAAAAGGGAAAATACTGTAACTTATGAGACTAGGATAATATATATAAATTCGGAAGTATGATCTTCTCTTTATGCCTCGTTATCAAACACATGTAGTTACGATATCATGCCAAAAAGAAGGAAGGGCTTAACCTTAACATACCTGAACCGATTCTCTTGACAATCCCTCTAACACACATTGATTGTGACAAAACATGTAACGGCGGATCGAAGTAGGGGAAAATCTGTTTGATATTCTTGAGAAAGATTGCACCGTACTCCCTTAAAATTGCAAGAACTCACGCTGCTAAGGTGCTAAGAAATCTCATTTTAACTTTTATTTCAAGAGGTTCATGTTACTACCACATGAACCCAATATGAATTGGTTGAAGTCTTAATCCCTCATATTGTAGAGATATCCCATCTCTTTAAGTGATTTAGAGGGATGTTTTAAACTTAAGGGGGTGTGGGCCCACTTAAGTGATGACTAAGTTTTGGTCTAAATGCCCCTAACATGCCACCTTGTTTTGTGAGTTAAGACTCATTATAAATGCCTCTTTGTGCTGCCACGTTGGGGGGTTACATTTATCTAAAAATTCACCCATTTCCCTAATCAACTCATTAGTCCCCTACTAATTCAATAATTAACTGATTACCCATGCAATTAAGAATAAACTCAAATTACTTATAATACTACTCACTTTTAACACACTTTATACATCTTGCTATCATGGTCATGTGGTACCTTGTCTGGCACTAGTCCATAAATACGGGGTATTGTAGCTTGGACCGTATTTTATCTAATAATGTCAAACTTTGATGAAAACTCATTTTCTTCGATTTGCTTGCCCTCTTACCTTCACGAATTTACTTATCACTTATTTGAAATAGCATAATGCTTATAGTCTCAAAATAATCTCACTCACGAACTTACGTCGATTAAATTATGACAAAACTTTAACGTATGAAAATGCGGGATGTAACATCTCATTTCCGAGCTTTCATCAATTTATTTATGGAGTACTTCCATTCCACTCATATGATCTTGAATATCATTTCTGATTTTACTTCCCGTTTATTAGCCACGGTAGGTGCCACTTTCTTATGGAGTACATACAATGTCATTGTGAGACTGTTATTATAAGACCATTCCCTCTTTAGGTCACTGGGTTAAGGTTGGAGCCTTCTTTTTTATTTCCTTAGCAAATATTTTGTTGTAGTACATAGGGATACCTTCTGGCCCTAGTAAATCTGCGAGCATATTACATCGTACACCCAATGGGATCTTGATGTTCCTACTCACCAATAAAATTCCTTAGTTACTTACCTCCACACTTATGTGCTTGTATGGTTTCGCCTGAACTGAAGTTTTTACTATCTTCCCATAACACTCATACGGTATCTTTAACTACCCTAACTCCTATCTGAATATCTCTCAAGCTCACGATGTCATATATGCGAGACTCAATTCCCCATGTTGGGGTTCACTCTATTTTTCTTGCACGATCTATTGATTTGTCTATATCCTCTTACCTAGTCATAACTAAGCTCTTCATTAATCAACTACAAACTAATTGTTGGCCCACTATCACATCAATATTCCGTGCAATCTTTCTTGGGTTATTTCCTTTGTCTTAACTCACGTCTCATACTGGCTCCTTATTTATTAATAACATCTCGAGCAGGAACCCTCACTTCCTCTCCTTGACGTCGTGTTTGCATAATGTTCTGGAATCGTAGCATATCAGTTGGATTTGAGTAAGTGCAATCACATCCCTTTCTCCTTTTTATCGCACTCTTTCTTTACCTCTCCATAGTTACTAGAACTACTTAATTCTGACTTAATGCCACATCATTCATTATTCCCCCCTTTAGGGGAGTACTAAGAGTTGGAGCTACGACGATCTACCTATAGATGGTTTACCTCTTCATCTTTGGCATCTTTTCACATCATCGATGACCCTTAATCGCCTTGCGGTAATCCTTCTGTAACAAAACTCCTTACTCGCGAGGGTGACACTTACTATAATTGGCACATACAGTCCCTTAATCTTAACTTTGCTCACATTGCTTGCTTTAGGGAAGCATCTTCCTAAATAGCCATTCTCTGAATTTCTCATGAATTGTAACGACCCGGTCGGTCGTTCCGTGAGATTTACCCCGTTTCCTCCATTTTTACATTTGTCATATATTTCTAGCCTGTTTTTGTTATGTTGGGTCAGTTAGTTTGGTCCCGGAGCGGTCATGGTGAGAATTTAGGCATTTAGTCTCTTAAAGTAGCCTAATAGTTGAAAAAGTCAACTAAAAGTTGACTTATTGGTGAACGACCTCGGAATTCGGATTTTATGAATCGGATAGCTTCGTTAGGTGATTTGGGACTTAGGAGTGTGTTCGGAATGAAGTTGTGATGTCCGGTGTAGAATTAGGCTTGAATTGGCGAAAGTTAGTTTTTGGCGATTTCCGGGCGGCAGTGGAAAATAGGGTATCGAGGTCGGAATGGAATTCTGGAAGTTGGAGCAGGTCCGTAATTTCATTTTGAGTATGTGTGCAAAATTTCAGGTCAATCGGAGGTGTTTCGGTCGGTTTCGGCGTAGTTGGTGAAATTTGGAAGTTTCAAAGTTCATAGGCTTGAATTTGATGTAATTTTGGTGTTTTCATGTTGTTTTTGGTGTTTCAAAGGCTCGACTAAGTTGAAATAATGCTATGGGGTGTGTTGGTATATTTGGTTGGGGCCCCGAGGGGCTCGAGATTGATTTCGGATAGCTGGCGGAGTTTTGAACTTGGAAAATTACAGCAGATGGCTGCTGGTGTAAGTTTCTGGTGTTGGCCGCACCTGCGGAAGGGTAGCCGCAGGTGCGATGTTGCAGGTGCAAAATTCCATGCGCAGGTGCGGAAGGAGGCTAGGCAAGGTAAATCCACAGGTGCGAAGGGATGGCGGTACCTGCGAAGACGCAGGTGCGAAGAAGTGGCCATAGGTGCAAAAATTGGTCCGTTAGTGGGATATCGCAGGTGCGCACCTGGGATCGTAGGTGCGGGTCCGCAGGTGTGATTAAGTGTCCGCAGGTGCGGAATTGCTGGGCAAAATAGTATAAAAGAGGCCTCCGTGAAATTTTATTCATTCCACCATTGTTGCATGCGGTTGGAGCTCTTTTGAAGGAAAATTGAAAAGAAAATTCGTGGTTCTTCAGTGAAGGTAAGTTTCCGGGTTGTTAATGTCGTTTCTATGATATTTTGTTTGGATTAGGCTTTTAAATTGAAGGATTAAAGTAGGAAAAGGTTGGGAGAAATGGGTGGAGGATTGAAAACTCTTTTGGCAATTTGGGTAGGCAATTGTGGTCCGATTGTGGTGTTTTTGGTATGTGTAGAATCGTGGGACGACGAGGTTTCTAGTGATATAAAATTTATTGAATTCCGAGGCGTGGGCCTGGGGCTCGGGTTTGGCCGAATTTTGAGATTCTTGTATAATTTGATAGTTTTCGATTGAGTTGTGTTCCTTTTGTATATATTAATGATAATAAACTGGTTTTGGCTGGATTCAGAGCAATCAGGAGCCAATTTGAGGGGCAAGAGCATAGCGGACTAGAGTTGTGGCCCGGTAGAGATAAATAATGGTTATAAATCTTGTCCTGAGGGTATGAAACCCCGGACTACGTATTTCTCACTGATTTTAGAATGGCGCACATGTCGGATGACGAGTATGTGGCGCGCACTGATTTTTGGATTGGACTAGGTCCACTCCGCGGCAACTAATGAGTTGCATATTACTCAAAACATTATGTTAAATTATGTTCTAAAGATTGTTGAAATATTTAGGCTATAAGCCGTGTTTGCGGCCTCGTGCCGATTTGTTTAGACCCTTGGGGGGCTTTTTACTGCTATTTTCCTCACTATTTATTGATGATTTCACTCAGCCACATAGTGCTTACTGTTTTCGAAACTCAGCCTGATTTACACTACTTGAGATTTTAAAAAAATGATGTTTTGGGTCGAGTACCCTGTCTGATTCGCCCGAGGGGCTTTTTGAGAGGTTCTGCTGAGTGAGGCCGAGGGCCTGATTATAAGGATAGGATACTCCACGAGGTGGCTTGATTTTAGCGTTTGGGCTGAAAGAGCCCCTCCGGAGTCTGCACACACCCCCAGTGAGCACAACGAGTGCCGAGTGACGAGTGATTGGGAAGCATGAGTGACTGTGAGGTGCTGAGTTACTGATTACGAGTGATGGTGAGGTATGCCCGAGGGGCTGATTATGATACATGTTTTTCCCGAGGGACTACTTATGATTTTTACTACTTTCACTCTGAACTTATGAAATATGTTTTGCCCGAGGGGCCTCTATATGATTCATTTCATTTTCATACTAAATCTTTCGGTTTGAACTTGTTAAAAATGTACATTCTTCAAAGGACTTTTCTGAAGTTGGTTTTAAGGCATGACAATTTCATATATCTATGTTTATACTGTTGCAAAGTAAGGTTGTGCATATTGTGAGTTGATGACATTGATTTTTATGTGTTTCCTTGCCGCTTAGACTTGATTTATTTTCATTACTACTGATTTGGCATACTCACATTACTCCCTGCACCCCTATGTGCAGATTCAGGTACAGATACAGAGTATTAGCCATCTTTTCCATTCGGAGTCGGGGTGCGGGATATAGAGGTAGATGTCCAGCATCCGAAACATCTCTATTTTCCCTTCTTGTTGTATCTAGCTATTTATTCGGAGGTTTTGTATTATAACAGTTTACCTTTGGCTTATTTTCTTAGATGCTCATGACATGTTGGCTCCGGGTTTGGGGTTGGTTGCACTATTTATTGGCCTAATGTATTTAGTAAACTCTGTATATGTTATGAAATGCTTGAAATTGATTGGGATTTTAAAAGAAACTGTAAATATGGGACTATTGGCTAGCCTAGTTCCACGATAGGCGCCATCACGGTCGGTTTAGGATTTGGGGTCGTGACAGTTTGGTATCAGAGCCTAGGTTACATAGGACTCAACGGTCATGAGCAGGTTTAGTAGAGTCTTGTGGATCGGTACAGAGACGTCTGTACTTATCTTTGAGAGGTTGCCGAACTTTTAGGAAACATTTCTATCTTTCTTGAACTCTTTCGTGCTAATCTATTGATTCTCGAAATCTGAACTTACGTTGTTTCATTCGCTCAGAGCTGGTGAGGACACGCCCTACCGATCAGAGTGACCATACACCAGCTAGACCAGCGAGAGGTCGAGGCCGCGTTCGAGGCTGTGGTAGAGGTAGGGGCCAGCCCGCGCAGCAGCCGGGACAGTACCACATGATCCCCCTATCGATCAGGATCAGGTTCCCACCGATGGTGTTCCAGCGGAGCAGGCTCAAGCACCGGCAGTGCCTATGGTTATTCCGGGTCTTCAGGAAACCATGTCTCAGATATTAACAGTGTGCACCAGTTTGGCTCAGGAAGTCGCCATGTCTTCTACTTCCATCATAGCTCAGGCTGGGGGAGGCAACCAGACTCTAGTTGCCCGGGCACCTGAGCAGGCTGCACGGGGTATTCAGGCACCGGGAGCAGTCCCAGCTCAGCCAGTTGCTCCGGTCCAGGATTATGTGGTCCCTGCTATGTCGGAGGACGAGCAGCGCAGGTTGGAGAGGTTCAACATACTTCAGCTCTGACGTTCAGCGGTACAGAGGGCGAGGATGCCCGGGGGTTTCTAGATAAGTGCCAAAGGATACTACGTACGACGGGTATTTTGGAGACCAGTAGGGTCTCCTTTGTTACATTTTAGTTTGCAGGTGCTGCCTTTACTTGGTGGGGTCATTCGAGAGGCGTAGGCCGGTTGGTTCAGCACTCTCACCTGGCAGCAGTTCTCCACGATCTTTTTAGAGAAGTATGTTCCTCAGTCCCACAGAGAGGAGCAGCGCAGGCAGTTTGAGCAGTTGCGTCGGGGAGAGATCGGGCACGTGTGGAGGGAGTGTCCCCGCCGTTCCGGTGGATCTTCTCAACAGAGGGGCCAGCCCTCGACTTCAGCTCCAGTTACTTCACCACCCGCCCAGTCAGCCAGAGGCCGCCCTAGAGGGGGAGGTCGAGCAGGGGGAGGTCAGGCTCACATGTATGCATTTCCAGCCAGATGCTATGGCCTCAGATGCCGTGATCGCAAGTATTGTCTCAGTATGTTGCCGAGACACCTTGGCTTTATTTGACCATGGTTCTACATATTCCTATGTTTCTTCATATTTTGCCTGTTTTCTGGATGTGCCCCGTGAGTCTCTAGTCATCTCTGTTCATGTGTCGACTCCGGTGGGTGATACTGTTGTTGTAGATCGTGTGTATTGGTCGTGCATGATATCTATTGGGGTTCTGGAGACCCGAGTGGACCTACTGTTACTCATCATGGTCAATTTTGATGTGATATTGGGCATGGATTGGTTATCTCCGTGCCATGCGGTTCTTTATTGTCACGCTAAGACCGTGACCTTAGCTATGCTAGGGTGTCCGAGGGTTGAGTGGAGGGGTTCTTCTGAGTATATGCCTAGCAGGGTGATTTCCTACCTGAAGGCTCAGCGCATGGTTGAGAAAAGGTGTTTATCTTATTTGGCCTTTGTGAGGGATGTCAGTGGTGAGACTCCCCCTATTGATTCAGTTCCTGTGGTCCGTGAATTTCCGGATGTGTTTCCTGCAGACCTGCCAGGCATGCCACCTGACAGGGATATTGATTTTGGTATTGACTTGGTGTCAGGCACCCAGCCTATTTCTATTCCACCTTATCGCATGGCACCAGTGGAGCTAAAGGAATTGAAGGAGCAGCTTCAGGACTCCTGGATAAGGGGTTCATTCGGCCTAGTGTGTCACCTTTGGGTGCACCGGTGTTGTTCGTGAAGAAGAAGGATGGGTCCATGCGTATGTGTATTGATTATCGGCAACTGAACAGAGTTACGGTGAAGAACCGATATCCCTTGCCCCGCATTGATGATTTATTTGACCAGCTTCAGGGAGCCAGAGTGTTTTCCAAGATTGACTTGAGATCTGGGTATCATCAGTTGAAGATTCGGGATTCTGACATTTCGAAAACTTCTTTCAGGACCAGATATGGTCTTTACGAGTTCTTGTTTATGTCATTTGGGCTGACCAATGCCCCAGTTGCGTTCATGTAATTGATGAACAGCGTGTTTCAACCTTACCTTGATTCTTTTGTCATTGTGTTCATTGATGACATCCTGGTTTATTCTCGTAGCCAGGAAGAGCATGCTCAGCATTTGAGAGTTGTGTTACAGAGGTTGAGGGAGAAAAAGCTCTATGCAAAATTCTCCAAGTGTGAGTTTTGGCTTGGTTCGGTAGCTTTCTTGGGGCACGTGTTGTCTAGTGAGGGTATTCAGGTTGATCCGAAGAAGATAGAGGCGGTGCAGAGTTGGCCTAGACCGTCCTCAGCTACAGAGATTAGGAGTTTTCTTGGTTTGGCGGGATATTACCGTCGCTTTGTAGAGGGATTCTCTTCTATTGCTTCGCCTTTGACCAGATTGACCCAGAAGGATGCTCCATTCAGATGGTCTGATGAGTGTGAGGAGAGCTTTCAGAAGCTCAAGTCAGCATTGACCACAGCTCCGGTACTAGTTTTGCCTACTGGTTCGGGTTCTTACACAGTCTATTGTGATGCTTCTAGAGGTTGTTTGGGAGCAGTATTGATGCAGGACGGTAGGGTGATTGCCTACGCGTCCAGACAGTTGAAGGTGCACGAGAAGAATTATCCAGTGCACGATCTTGAGTTAGCTGCCATTGTTCATGCCTTGAAGATTTGGCGGCATTATTTGTATGGAGTGCAGTGTGAGATTTTCACTGATCATCGCAGTTTGCAGTATCTGTTGAGGAAGAAGGACTTGAATTTGCGTCAACGGAGATAGTTAGAGCTTCTCAAGGATTATGACCTCACTATCTTATATCATCCGAGGAAGTCCAATGTAGTGGCTGATGCCCTGAGTCGCAGAGCAGTTTGGGGAGTCTAACCTACCTTCCAGTAGCAGAGCGGCCATTAGCCCTTGATGTTCAGGCCTTAGTGGGTCAGTTGGTGAGATTGGATCTATCAGAGCCCCCGCGGGTGTTGGCTTGTGTAGCCTCCGGGTCTTCTCTTTACGATCAGATTAGAGCACGCCAGTATGATGATCCACATTTTCTTGTTCTTCAGGACAGGGTCCATCGCGGTGATGCCAGGGATGTGGTTATTGGTGATGATGGGGTCATGAGGATGTAGTGCTAGATTTGCATGCCCAATGTAGATGGGCTTCGAGATTTGATTCTAGCAGAGGCCCATAGTTCGCGGTATTCCATCCATCCGGGTTCCACAAAGATGTATCAGGATTTGAGAAAGCATTATTGGTGGAGGAGGATGAAGAAAGATATTATGGAGTTTGTGGCTCGGTGTCTCAACTGTCAGCAGGTCAAGTATGAGCACCAGAGACCAGGTGGATTTCTTCAGAGATTTGATATTCCGGAGTGGAAGTGGGAGTGGATCACCATGGACTTCATAGTTGGACTCCCACGGACTTCGAGGAGGTTTGATGTTATATGGGTTATTGTGGATTGGCTGAGCAAGTCCGCGCACTTCATTCTTGTTGGTACTACCTATTCTTCGGAGAGGTTAACTGAGATTTATATCAGGGAGATTGTCTGATTGCATAGGGTTCCAGTTTCTATCATTTTCGACAAAGGTACTCAGTTCACATCTCAGTTTTGGAGAGCCGTGCAGAGATAGTTGGGTACTCAGGTTGAGTTGAGCACAGCGTTTCATCCTCAGATCGACGGGCAGTCGGAGCGTACCATTCAGATTTTGGAGGATATGTTGCGTGCTTGTGATTGACTTTGGTGGTTCATGGGACCAGTTTCTGCCACTAGCGGAGTTTTCATATAATAACAGCTATCAGTCGAGTATACAGATGGCTCCGTATGAGGCTTTATATGGTAGGAGGTGCAGATCTCCGGTGGATTGGTTTGAGCCGGGTGAGGCTAGGCTATTAGGAACAGACTTGGTTCATGATGCATTGGGTAAGGCGAAGTTGATTCAGGAGCGGCTTCGCACGGCACAGTCTAGGCAGAAGATTTATGTAGACCGGAAGGTCCGAGATGTGTCTTTCATGGTTGGGGATAAGGTGTTGTTGAAGGTGTCGCCCATGAAGGGTGTTATGAGATTCGGGAAGAGGGGGAAGCTGAGTCCCAGGTTCATTGGGCCATTTGAGGTGCTTCAGAGGGTTGGGGAGGTGGCTTATAGGCTTGCTATGCCTCCCAGTTTATCGAGTATTCATCCGGCATTCCATGTTTCGATGCTCCGAAAGTATGTTGGTGACCCGTCTCATGTTTTGGACTTCAGCACGCTTCAGCTCGAGGGTGATATGTCATATGAGGTAGAGCCAGTGGCTATTTTGGGTCGGCAGATTAGAAAGCTGAGGTCTAAGGATATAGTTTCAGTGAAGGTTCAGTGGAGAGCGCAGCCGGTGGAGGATGCCACCTGGGAGACCGATCGGAAGATGCGGGCCAGATATCCTCACTTATTCGAGACTCCAGGTATGTTTCTAGACCCGTTCGGGGACGAACATTTGTTTAAGAGGGGGAGGATGTAACGACCCGGCCGGTCGTTCCATGAGATTTACCCCGTTTCCCCTATTTCTGCATTTGTCATATATTTCTAGCATGTTTTTGTTGTCTTGGGTTAGTTGGTTTAGGTCCGGAGTGGTCATGGTGAGAATTGAGGCATTTAGTCTCTTAAAGTAGCCTAATAGTTGAAAAAGTCAACTGAAAGTAGACTTATTAGTGAACAGCCTCGGAATGCGGATTTTATGACTCGGATAGCTTCTTTAGGTTATTTAGGACTTAGGAGTGTGTTCGGAATGAAGTTGTGATGTCCGGTGTAGAATTAGGCTTGAATTGGGCGAAAGTTAGCTTTTGGTGATTTCCGGTCGGGAGTGAAAAATAGGCTATCGGGGTCGGAATGGGATTCCAGAAGTTGGAGCAGGTCTGTAATGTCATTTTGAGTATGTGTGCAAAATTTCAGGTCAATCGGAGGTGTTTCGGTCGGTTTCGGCGTAGTTGGCGAAATTTGGAAGTTTCAAAGTTCATAGGCTTGAATTTGATGTAATTTTGGTGTTTTCATGTTGTTTTTGGTGTTTCGAAGGCTTGACTAAGTTGGAATAATGCAATGGGGTGTGTTGGTATGTTTAGTTGGGGTCTCGAGGGGCTCGGGATTGATTTCGGATGGTTGGCGGAGTTTTGAACTTGGAAAATTGCAGCAGATGGCTGCTGGTGTAAGTTTCTAGTGTTGGCCGCACCTGCGGAAGGGTAGCCGCAGGTGCGATGTCGTAGGTGAGAAAGGCCATGCGCAGGTGCAGAAAGAGGCTAGGCAAGGGAAATCCTCAGGTGCGAAGGGATGGCCGCAGGTGCGGAGATGTGGCCGTAGGTGCAAAAATTTGTACGTTAGTGGGATTTCGCGGGTGCGCACCTGGGACCGCAGGTGCGGATCTGCAGGTGCGATTAAGTGTCCGCAGGTGCGGAATTTCTGGGCAGAATAGTATAAAAGAGGCCTCTGTGAAATGTTATTCATTCCACCATTGTTGCATGCGGTTGGAGCTCTTTTGAAGGTAAATTGAAGAGAAAATTCGTGGTTCTTCAGTGAAGGTAAGTTCCGGGGTTGTTAAAGTCGTTTCTATGCTATTTTGTTCAGATTAGGCTTTTAAATTGAAGGATTAAAGTAGGAAAAGGTTGGGAGAAATGGGTGGAGGATTGGAAAATTCTTTTGGCAATTTGGGTAGGCAATTGTGGTCCGATTGTGGTGTTTTTGGTATGTGTAGAATCGTGGGGGGACGAGGTTTCTGGTGATGTAAAATTTATCGAATTCTGAGGCGTGGGCCTGGGCTCGGGTTTTGCCAAATTTCGAGATTTTTGTATAATTTGATAGTTTTCAATTGGGTTGTGTTCCTTTAGTATATATTAATGATGTTAAACTAGTTTTGGCTAGATTCGGAGCAATCGAGAGCCAATTTGAGGGGCAAAAGCATAGCGGACTAGAGTTGTGGCCCGGTAGAGGTAAGTAATGGTTATAAATCTTGTCCTGAGGGTATGAAACCCCGGACTACGTATTTCTCACTGATTTTAGAATGGCGCACATGTCGGATGATGAGTATGTGGCGCGAACTGATTTTTTGATTGGACTAGGTCCACTCCGCGGCAACTAATGAGTTGCATATTTTACTCAAAACTTTATGTTAAATTATGTTCTAAAGATTGTTGAAATATTTGGGCTATAAGCCGTGTTTGGGGCCTCGTGCCGATCTATTTAGACCCCTTGGGGGCCTTTTTACTGTTGTTTTCCTCACTATTTATTGATGATCTCACTCTGCCACATAGTGCTTACTATTTTCGAAACTCATCCTGATTTACACTACTTGAGATTTATAAAAAATGATGTTTTGGGTCGAGTACCCTGTTTTACTGATTCGCCCGAGGGGCTTTTTGAGAGGTTCTGTTGAGTGAGGCTGAGGGCCTGATTGTGAGGATAGGATACGCCACGAGGTGGCGTAATATTAGCGCTTGGGATGAAGGAGCCTCTCCGGAGTCTGCACATACCCCCAGTGAGCGTACCGAGTGTCGAGTGACGAGTGATTGGGAGGCATGAGTGACTGTGAGGTGCTGAGTGACTGATTACGAGTGATGGTGAGGTATGCCCGAGGGGCTGATTATGATACATGTTTTGCCCGAGGGGATACTTATGATTTTTACTACTTTCACTCTGAACTTATGAAATATGTTTTGCCCGAGGGGCCTCTATATGATTCATTTTATTTTCATACTAAATCTTTCGGTTTGAACTAGTTAAAAATGTACATTCTTCAAAGGACTTTTCTGAAGTTGGTTTTAAGGGATGAAGATTTCATATATCTATGTTTATACTGTTGCAAAGTAAGGTTGTGCATATTTTGAGTTGATGACATTGATTTTTATGTGTTTCCTTGCCGCTTAGACTTGATTTATTTTCATTACTACTGAGTTGGCGTACTCATATTACACCCTGCACCCCTATGTGCAGATTCAGGTGTAGATACAGAGCATTAGCCATCTTTTCCGTGCGGATCCGGGGTGTGGGATATAGAGGTAGTTGTTCAGCGTCCGCAGCATCTCTGTTTTCCCTTCTTGTTGTATCTAGCTATTTATTCGGAGGTTTTGTATTAGAACAGTATACCTTTGGCTTATTTTCTTAGATGCTCATGACATGTTGGCTCCGGGTTTGGGTTTGGTTGCACTGTTTATTGGCCTAATGTATTTAGTAAACTCTGTGTATGTTATGAAATGCTTGAAATTGATTGGGATTTTGAAAGAAACTGTAAACATGGGATTATTGGCTAGCCTAGTTCCACGATAGGCTCCATCACGGCCGGTTTAGGATTTGGGTTCGTGACATGAATTTTCTTCTGTTGTCCATTCTATTATTGAGTCTTCTTGAATAGCCATACTGTCATTTTTTATCTACCGTTATCATCCATGTATCACATCGTACTCATAACGTTTCACTAACTCTCTTCTTATTTTCCGCTAACATTTCTCTCTATCACTTTATTCTGAAAACCTCAACAAGTTATTCTTTTGCTTTTAGCTCCCCTTGCTCGATCCACTGGCTCTTCGGGTCGCCTAATATTCTCTCTCTACTAGGGACGTGAGCCATACTATGGTAATATTTATCCATTCCAGGACTCCAGTGCCTATCTTTGTAGTACTCATATCTAGCTGTATTATTTTAGAGTGCACTATCTATTAGCACGTGTGCAATATCCTTCAAAAATGTCAACTAACGCAAACAATCCATCCATCATTTTGGGTCACTCTAACCCCAGCAGGAACCTGATATCCGTCCTTCTTTTATACTACTTTTGTTAGCCCCCATAGGGCATAAATGAGATGGGTGTGGCCAATTGTACATACCTATGTTATTGTTGAAGGTAAGGCTTATATTCTTCCTCCTGGATTGTAAATACTGATAATCTTCATTAACTAGGCGCCTCGTACCCTTCTTCAACTTGCTTCTTTTACTTGTTGAAACTTGTATCTATCTTTTGAATCTCTCATTGATTTTTACCGTATTGATAAGTACATATTCTTGCCTTAAGGCTCCTTATCAAGAACCTTACACGTCTTAGTACACACATGATATGCTGAAGACCTCACATTTACTCATTATGAGCATCATACAAAATCGAGTACTGACTCAACTCTTCCACAGCCACATTCAATCTCTTACCAATTGTCTTTCTTGATCTTGGTATCGTCTTATTACGAATAAAATAGAATTTAGGAATTTGAATTCCTACGGCTTAGCTCTACCACACGATCTAGAGTAAGAAGAAAGAGTGACAATCCTAAATGCCCTGTAGCCTCCTGCTTATAAGTGTGGTGCACAACACACCCATAAACAAGACTTTACTAGACACGGCCTGTAGATTCCCTAGGACAGAACTGCTCTGATACCACTTTTGTCACAACCCAAACCGATGGGCCACGACGGGAACCCGGTACATTACTCAACCGAGTACCAACGTAATGTATCTTTCTTATTACATCATCATAGGTGAGTGGGCCAGAATGGGCATCATGATATAACTAGAGTAAACATAAAGGAATACCCGATATAAATCGGCCCAACCTGATATAGAAACTCATACATGTAACATACGGGCCTATAAGGACAAAATCTATTATATACTTAAAATATAGGCCGGCAAGGCCGTACAAGTATCTGTATACATTACATTTGTCTACAAGCCTCTAAGAGTACATACTTATCATAAGATCGGGACAGGGCCCCGCGATACCAAACAGTACACGTCTAAATCATACTAACCAAAGAAGCAACTCCGGAGCAAATGGAGCGCACCAACGTCTTCCGCTGAGCTGATAGCCTACTTGGAGGACTCTCAACCTCTCTATCGGGACCTGCGGGCATGCAACGCAGTGTCCATAGGAAAAAGGGACGTCAGTATAAATAATATACAGAGTATGTAAGGCAATAAAATAACTGAAAGTTGAAACTGAACTGATAATATAATAACTGAAAGTAACTGGAAGTTAAAGATGATCTGGAGAAATACTTACCTGCTGATACTGACTCAACTCTCTCAATATAGTAAATAAAATAGATCTCTGGCCCTATAAGGCTCGGAACGTATAACTGCTTTGTCGTAGTAGGCTCGCTCGTAGGTGCTCAGCCATACTAGGCTCTGTATCTCGGCCATGCTGGGCTCGCTCATAGGCGCTCGTCAACAGTAGGCTCGGTATATAACTTACCATCTGATCAGAGGTTTCCCAATAAGGGCCTGCCCATCGATTATAGCTTAATGGTGGGGAAAATACTGCAATACTCTCTCTCTTTCTCTCTCTCTCTCTTTCTCTCTCTCTTTATATATATATATATATATATATATATATATATATATATATATATATATATATAGGCCCTCTGCTCTCTTGACTGGAAGAAGACAATACTCAATTGAATATGAAGTCCCGATAAGGGAAAATACTGTAACTTATGAGACTAGCATAATGTATATAAATTCGGGAGTATGAACTCTTTATGCCTCGTTATCAAACACATGTAGTTACGATATCATGCCAAAATGAAGGAAGGGCTTAACCTTAACATACCTGAACCGATTCTCTTGACAATCCCTCTAACACACGTTGATTGCGATAAAACATGTAATGGCAGATCGAAGTAGGGAAAATCCGTTTGATATTTTTGAGAAAGATTGCACCGTACTCCCTTAAAATTGCAAGAACTCACGTTGCTAAGGTGCTAAGAAACCTCATTTGAATTTTTATTTCAAGAGATTCATGTTACTACCACATGAACCCTTGTATGAATTGGTTGAAGTCTTAATCCCTCATATTGTAGAGATATCCTATGTCTTTGAGTGATTTAGTGGATGTTTTAAACTTTGGGGCGTGTGGGCCTCACTAAGTGATGACTAATCTTTGGCCTAAAGGCCCCCTAACATGCCACTTGTTTTGTGAGTTAAGACTCATTATAAATTCCTATTTGGGCTGCCACGTTAGGGGGTGTTACATTTATCCAAAAATTCACCCATTTCCCTAATCAACTTATTAATCCCCCACTAATCTAATAATTAACTAATTACCTACACAATTAAGAATTATCTCAAATTACTTATATTATTACTCACTTTTAACACACTTTATACATCTTGCTATCATGGTCATGTGGTACCTTGTATGGCACTAGTCCATAAATACGGGGTATTGTAGCTTGGATCGTATTTTATCTCATAATGTCAAACTTCGATAAAAACTCATTTTCTCCGATTTGCTTACCCTCTCACCTTCACGAATTTACTTATCATTTATTTGAAATAGCATAATGCTTATAGTCTCAAAATAATCTCATTCCCGAAGTTACGTCGATTAACTTACGACAAAACTTTAATGTAAGAAAATGTGGGATGTAACATCTCATTTTTGAGCTTCCATAGTTTTATTTATGGCGTACTTTCACGTACAAAAACATGGGGTGTAACAATTTATTATGTTTCGGCGCGATTTTTGGAAGTCGAAAGTTCAAAAGTTCATTAAGTTTTATTTGAGGTGCGATTCGTCATTTCGATATTGTTATGCGTGATTTGAGGCCTCGAGTAGGTCTGTTTTATGTTATGGCACTTGTTGGTATACTTGAACGGGGTCTCGAGGAGCTCGGGTAAATTTTAGATAGGTTTGGATGGTGTTGCGCTCATTTTTCTTATGTTTTGACGTCGTTTCTTCAAGCATAAATGGTACCACATTAGGCAAATGAGCTCATATTCCTATTTTGATTGAACCATTAGATCTGTATCGTAACTTCGGATCTATATCAAAAAGAATCATAAAATTTGGACATCGTATGAGGAGTTTATGGTCATTTTATTAAGAATTCGGTTGCCAGATTTTTTTCAAATTAATTACGAAATTGCCACTGACTTCGTATTTAAAAATCTGCACTATTTTCAAATATTGAAACCAACATATCTCCTTCATTATAATGTCAAATGGAGTAATTCAAAAACCTAACTTGAATTAAATGTCACAAAGAATCCATTGGAGGCATCAAAAGCAAGTTTGAGGATAGTTTGGCACACGAAACGAGACAGAACAGCTGGGCAAAATACTTAATATCGAAGGTTTGTTCATTTGGTCATATTTTGAGTTGGGGTGTTCGGAGTTGGGCAATTTTTGGAGGCGATTTTCGTCATATGGATTGAGGTAAGTGTTCTATACTCAATTTTGGTTATATATCATGAATCCATCTTCGTTTTTGGCATTTGATTGATGATTTCAAAGTAAAATTTGGGGGATTTTGTCTAAAATTTAATAAAGTGAATTTTTGAGTTTTGAACATCGATTCGAAGTCGGATTTTAGTGAAACTAGTATGATTGGACTCGTAATTGAATGAGTTATCGTATTTTGGTGAGTTTCATCGGATTTCGAGGTGCGGGCCGGGCTTTGACTTTTTGGTGACTTTGGACTTTCGATTAAAAATTCGACCTTTATTGATTGGGTTTATTTCCTTGGGTATTATTTGATGTATTCGAGTTGCTTTTGGTTAGTTTTGAGCCGTTCGGAGGTCGGTACGCGCGAGATGGCATTTTTGGAATATCGTTTGGCTTGCTCGGTATCAATTTGGCTTGTTGGAGGTAAGTGTCTTGCCTAACTTTGTTGAGGGAATTATTCCTACTATTTGACATTATTTGCTGCATGCGGGGGTGATACATATATGAGGTGACGAGCATATATGCATGTGCCAGGATTAATCATGATCAGGGGTAGATTATGATATGAATTATGCTTTGTAGAATTACCTGACCTTTTGCTTCATGTCTTACTTGACTCATAGATTCTAAGAATATAGAATTAAATGTTAGAAACCAAGATTTAGTTTATTATAACTTGATCAAAATTTGACGAATTCTGAGAAAATATTGATGTGCCTAATTCGGTTGCATGCGGCTAAAATCGGAGAGCCCAATTTTACGGTCGTTTCGAAACCCAGAAGTATCGAAGGGCCAAGTTTTGGTATCAAGGGGCACATCAGAGGTCCTCGGCCTCGAGGCAATCCATATTGAAGGTCCTCGACCTCGAGGCAATCCATATTAAAGGTCCTCGATCTCGAGGTAATCCATATCGGAAGTCCTCGACCTCGAGGAAATCCATATCAAAGGCCCTCGACCTCGAGGCAATGCATATCGAAGGTCTTCGACCCCGAGATAGTGCATATCAAAGGTCTTCGACCCCGAGATAGTGCATATCGAAGGCCAACATAGAAAGGGGGAAATTACTAAGGGGCACGTGCTCAAAGCTGACAAAAGTACACAAGATAGTACAAGCCCGTACCGTGGCATTAAATGGTTATACTAGCCATATCCCTTTATATTAAATAGTTGTACCAGTTGTATTTCTTTGTAATAATTACACATGTACTATATTGGGATTCCCCCTCTTATATAAAGAGGGCCATTGTCATTTTGTGGAGGACATGATATTCAATATACAAGAACAACAACATTCTCTGCTCTCTAACTTAAACATTCTCTACAATCGCTCCATTAATTTATTACTTTCATTTATTGTGTTCCATTAATTGTTCTTCACTTATTACTTGTTATTGATCATAAATAGACCATTATTAAGGCCCACAATACTATTTCATAATTATCGATAGGCCCAAGTCAAGCTTCTCAAGCTCAACCTCGAGGCCTACCCGGATACCCTCGAGACTGGCCTCTTCGATACCGGATTTGCGTAATCTAGTTCTTTTCGCTCTTATTTCATTTTTCTCACTTCATACTCAGCATCTACTGCCTAAACAACCGGTATTAAAATAGATCACATATTTTTAGAACCACATCATCAAATATAATTGTAACTATCATTTTCACGATAAACAGTTTGGCGCCCACCATGGGGCTAAAAATAATAGTGATTATCTTAGTGCTGATTTTCTAAAAACACAAGTTATCCTTCACACTTTTTCTTGTCCAAGAATCTTCAATTTCAGGTCAGAAAATGTCTAACTCAATTACGCACGTGAAAATAACGACCCTGAGGAGCACGGACCGCAAGAACCCGTGCTCAAACTGGCCAAAGTACCCACCGCCACGAAAGAGCGAACTCAAAGTTGTATACCTAAAAGAACTATTGTGTTCAGAGAGGAAGATGTCGAAGCATTGTCCTAACCACATAGCAATGCGCTGGTAATTTCTTTCCTCTTGAATAGCATTCAAATTAAGAGTGTGATCGTGGATCCAGGTAGCTCGGCCAATATAATCAGATTCAGGGTAGTGGAGCAGCTCAAGCTGCTTGGCCAAATCGCACCCGATTCTAATGCCCTCAAAGGGTTTAACATGGAGAGCGAAACGACGAAGGGGGAAATCATCCTCCCAGTCGACGTGTCCGGTACAGTTCGAGGCACCAGGTTTCATGTCATCGAAGTGGACACGAGATACAACGCCCTACTAGGAAGGCCATGGATACACAACATCAGGGCGGTACCATCAACTCTCCACCAGATGTTGAAATTCCCAACCACAGATGGTATAAAAATAGTGTATGTGGAGCAATACGCGGCAAAGGAAATGTTCGCAGTACACGACGTGGCACCCGAGCCCCTATATTCCGCCTCCAAGGGGTCGGAATACAAACTGGTCCCCGAAGATGATGAGGAAGACTTCCTCACCCCTTGAACCTTCGTGGCCCCCGAAGAATCAGACGCAACAAGATCAACGGTCGAAAAGATGGAACAAGCCGTTTTGATGAAACACCTACCAGATCGAAAGATATACGTGGGAAAGGGACTAACCCCTGAACTCAGGAAAGAACTCATTCAATTTCTTATTGACAACATTGATTTCTTTGCTTGGTCCCACTTAGATATGACAGGGATCTCCCTAGAAATAACCACTCATCGACCCTAGGTTCAAGCGGGTGAAGCAAAAAATGAGGCCTCAGTCCGAGGTAAAGCATGCGTTCGTCAAAGACGAGGTAACAAAACTCCTCAAAATAGGGTCCATCAGGGAAGTAAAATATCCCGAGTGGTTGGCCAATATAGTAGTGGTCCCCAAGAAAGGGAACAAATTAAGAATGCCCTAAAGATTCATTCTAGCTGCACAACATCGATCGATTGATTGATGCCACGACCGGCTACGAGACTCTCACCTTTCTCGATGCCTACTCCGGGTATAATCAGATTCAAATGAACCCCGAGGACAGGGAAAAGACTTCATTCATCACCGAAGTATGGCACATACTGCTACAATGTAATGCCCTTTGAGCTAAAAAACGCAGGGGCCACATACCAACACCTAGTTAATAAGATGTTCGAACATCAAATAGGCAAATCCATGGAAGTTTACATTGATGACATGCTGGTTAAGTCTCTGCGTGCAGAAGACCATTTGACTCATTTACAGGAAACTTTCGACATAATTAAAAGCTACAACATGAAGCTCAACCCCGAGAAATGCGCCTTCGGCGTAAGTTAGGGTAAATTTTTAGGGTTCATGGTATCAAACAGGGGGATTGAAATCAACCCCGACAAAATCAAGTCCACGAAGAAATCATGGTGCTAAACAACGTAAAGGCCGTACAACGGTTGACCGAGCGGACAGCGGCGCTGGGCCGATTCATCACGAGGTCATCAGATCCGAGCCATCACTTTTTCTCTCTACTCAAAAAGAAAAACAACTTTGAGTGGACTCCAAAGTGCCAGCGTGCCTTGGAGGAATTAAAACGGTATCTCTCAAGCCCGCCTTTTCTCCACACCCCAAAGGAGGATGAAACCCTATACTTGTACTTAGCAGTATCCGAGGTAGCGGTAAGTGGAGTGTTGGTTCGAGATGAGCAAGGTACGCAATTCCCTGTCTACTATGTAAATCGAACCCTGGGAGATGCTGAAACCAGGTATCCACACTTAGAAAAATTAGCTCTTGCATTAATAAGTGCATCTCGAAAATTGAAACCTTATTTTCAAATCCACCATATATGTGTTTTAACAACATATCCTCTCCGGAATATATTGCATAAACCTGAATTGTTGGGTCGGCTGGCCAAAAGGGCCATCGAGCTCGGGGGGTACGATATTGAATATCAGCCCCGAATGGCTATCAAGTCCCAAATTTTGGCGGACTTCATGGCCGACTTTGCCTCCACCCTCATGCCATAGGTAGAAAAAGAACTTCTATAAAACGGTTGTATCATCGGGGGTGTGGGCCTTATTCACCGACGGTGCCTCAAATGTGAGAGGATCTGGGCTCGGCATAGTTCTGAAGCCACCTGCAGGTGGCGTGATTAGACAATTTATAAAAACTTCAAAGTTGACTAACAACGAAGCCGAGTATAAGGCTATGATTACAGGTCTCGAACTAGCCAAAGGCCTGGGAGTGGAAGTCGTCTAAGCCAAATGTGATTCCCTTCTGGTAGTAAACCAGACAAACGGGAGCTTCGAGGTTCGAGAGGATAGGATGCAATGGTACCTAGACAAATTTCAAACCACTTTGCGTCGTTTCAAAGAATGGACTCTAGTCCACATACCTCGGGAGCAGAACAGCGAGGCCGATGCACTCGCAAACCAGGGGTCATCCGTCAAAGAAGATGACGTACTCCCCGGGGCTGTTGTTCAGATATCCCAATCGGTGATCAAAGAAGGCCATGCCGAAATCAACTCCACCAGCCTAACATGGGATTGGAGAAACAAATACATCGATTATTTGGTAAGTGGGAAGCTGCCCACGAATCCAAAAGAATCAAGGGCCCTTCGGACCAGAGCAGCCCGATTTTCACTCGACGAAAGCAGAGCTCTATGCAGGGTAACCTTCAACGGGACCCTGGGAATATGCTTGGGACCAGGAGACACTGATTACATGCTCCGAGAAATCCACGAGGGCACCTACAGAAATCACTTCGGTGCCGATTCTTTAATTCAAAAGGTGATCAGAGTAGGTTACTACTGGGACAGCATAGAAAGGGACATCAAAGAATTCATCCGAAAATGCGACAAGTGTCAGATATTCGCGCCAATGATCCACCAACCCGGTGAACAGCTATATTCAGTCTTATCACCATGGTCATTCATGAAATGGGTAATGGACGTAGTCGGCCCCCTACCAACGGCACCAGGTAAAGCTAGATTTATTCTGTTTATGACTGAATATTTCTCAAAATGGGTGGAAGCACAGGCCTATGAAAAGATAAGAGAAAAATAAGTCATCGACTTCATATGGGATCACATCATGTGCCGATTTGGCATCCCCTCCAAGATAACATGTGATAACGGGAAGAAGTTCGTCGGAGGCAAAATAACAAAGTTTCTCTAGGATCACAAAATCAAAAGAATACTATCGACGCCCTACTACCCATGTGCAAATGGTCAAGCCGAATCCATAAACAAGACCATCATTCGGAACTTGAAAAAGAAGTTAGAAAATGCGAAGGGAAAGTGGAGAGAAACGCTACCCGAAGTACTATGGGCATATCGGACAACCTCTAAATCAAGCATAGGCGAGACGCCATTCTCTTTGGTGTACGGTTACGAGGCTTTGATATTGGTCGAGATCAGAGAGCCAAGCGCCAGATTCCGACATGCCACCGAAGAATCAAACAATGAGGCCATGACTATGGCCCTCGAGCTATTAGACGAGAAGCGAGATGCTTCACTGGTCTGGATGACCGCCCAAAAACAAAGAATCGAAAGATACTACAACCGAAGAGCAAACCTTTGATATTTCATAACCGGGGATTTAGTTCTAAGGAAAGTCACCCAAAGCAGTTGAAACCCAAATGAAGGGAATCTACGCCCGAACTGGGAAGGACCGTACCACGTCCGCGGAGTAATCGGCAAAGGATCCTACAAGCTCGGCACCATGGAAGGCGAGCAACTGCCAAACCATTGGAACATATCAATGGTCAAGTGCTATTATTGTTAAGGTACAATCCTCTCCCTCTTTCCTTCAAGCTTTTACACTAACCAAAGGCGCAGGTGTGCGGCTAAAGGGAATCAAAACATCCCCCAGCTCGAAGGCCTTAGGTTTTAAAGCATGTGTTGCGCTCTTTTTTCCTCGCGTCGGATTTTATCCCATAATGGGTTTTACTGGCGAGGTGTTTAACGAGGCAACATCCATATGCTACCTAAGGAGAACTCACCAAGTATTCAAGGCTTCTCTTCGATCAACCTCGAATACTGAGGGGCATCCCCCCAGGAGATCACTGAAATATGCCAAAAAGGGTCTCGACAGGAGAATGATGTATCGGACCAAATAGTCGAATGAACCGTGTCCGTATAGAATAATCGAACCCTCGATGGAAAAAACATGTATACTTAATTAGAGAAGTACCTTCTATTATCAAAACATTCTGCACATCAAAGAAGTTTGCCATTCTTACAGGAAACAGCCCCAGGGCCAAAACTTTATCAAGCACTCAGGAACTGTCCCCGACAGTCACTCCACCAAATCGCCAAAACTCAAAGTCGTAAGACCTCAAGGCAGGTAACTTCAAGCTCATAATCCCTTCTCGAGGCAACATCAATCCCGACTCGGGGACTGCCCCCGACATTCGGTTCGTCAGATTATCGAATTCAAAGTCGTAAGACCTCAGGGAAGGTAACTTCAAGCTCATCAGCCCTCCTCGAGGCAATATCAATTCCAACTCGGGGATTTCCCCCGACAGTCCGCTCATCAGATTATCGAATTCGATGTCGTAAGACCTCAAGGCAGGTAACTTCAAGCTCATAAGCCCTCCTTGAGGCAACACCAATTCTGACTCGGGGACTGCCTCAGACTGTCGGCTCGTCAAGTTATCTAACTCGAAGCCATAAGACCCCAGGGCCAGAAACTTTGAACGCGTAAGCCCTCCACGAGGCAACATCAAAACTGTAAGACCTCAAGCAAGGCATGTACAAATTTGTAAGACCTTAAAACAGGCATAAACCCTATATCAAAGTCAAGACTATATATCGAACTTGTAAGACCCAAAAGGCATACCCTCTATATAGACGCCATGGCTATCTCACTCGGGGACTGAAAGGCTCCGTCCAAACTAACGCAATTCGGAGACGTCCGACTGTTGCCATAAAATCATAGGCCTCCAATTACTTCGAAAAACTTCAAAAAGAACCGGTTAAAGGTTGTGCCAACCAAAAGCGTAAGAGCCCAAGTCGCCCGCTACATTAAAGGTTGTACCAACCTAAAGCGTACGAACCCAAGTCTCCAGCTACAGGTCAAACCGACACAAAGCGCCTCAGGACCAATTTGAAAACCTGAGGGCCGTTGATCTCGAGTCGAAACCCGACTCGGAGACTAAGCCCGATATGGTTAACTAAAGCACCTCAGGTCCAAGAAAGCGTAAGATCCCAAGTCGCCAGCTAGTCATATCGACCTAACGCGTAAGAGTCCAACTCGCCAGCTATAGGTCATACCAACACAAAGCGCCTCAGGGCTAATTTGAAACCTGAGGTCCGTTGAGCTTGAGTCGAAACCCGACTCGAAGACTAAGCCTGATACGGTTAACTAAAGCGCCTCAGGGCCAAAAACGTGTAAGAGCCCAAGTCGCCAGCTAGTCGTATCGACCTAACGCGTAAGATCCCAAGTCACGAGCTACAGGTCACACCGACACAAAGCACCTCGGGCCAATTTGAAAACCTGAGGGCCGTTGAGCTCGAGTCGAAACCCGACTCAGAGACTAAGCCCGATACGGTTAAATAAAGCGCCTCAGGGACAAAAAAGCGTAAGAGCCCAAGTCGCCATCTAGTCATATCGACCTAACGGGTAAGAGCCCAAGTCGCCAGCTACAGGTCATACCAACACAAAGCGCCTCAGGGGCAATTTGAAAACCTGAGGGCCGTTGAGCTCGAGTCGAAACCCGACTCAGAGAATAAGCCTGATACGGTTAACTAAAGCACCTCAGGGCCAAAAACGCGTAAGAGCCCGGATCGCCCGCTACATTAAAAGTCGTATCAACCTTACGCGTAAGAGCCCGAGCCGCCAGCTACAGGTCATACCGACGCAAAGCGCCTCAGGGCCAATTCGAAAACCTGAGGGCCATTGAGCTCGAGCCGAAACCCGACCCGGAGACTAAGCCCGATAGGCCTCAGGGTCAAAAAAGCGTAAGGGCCCAAGTCGCCAGCTACAATGGTTATCGTACCGACCTAAAGCATAAGGGCATGAGTCGCAAACTTAAAGAGCCTCAGGGCCAACTTATAACCCCAAGGGTTTCATCTCAAAGTCCAATTCGCCAGGATAACTACCAACAGGAAAATCAAATCAAAGAAAGTTTCATATATATATATATATATATATATATATATATATATATATATATATATATANAAAGTTATATATATATATATATATATATATATATATATATATATATATATATATATAATATATGTGTGTGTGTGTGTTGCATATACATATTTACAACGCTCCCACAGGAGTCTTATGAAAACAACAAGGTTGAAAATCTATTCTACTCTCGGGACCAGCTCCCTCAAAGGCCCCTCAGACCAGCTCCCACGATGACCTTCAAGTATCATCATCAGCTCAAGAAGAAAGGAAAATCTTGGCGTCGATCTCACGCGCCTCGGCCTGCTTTATTTCTTCCGAGAAGTCAAAGCCCCTAGAATGTATCTCTTCGAGGATCTCCTTCCGAGAATTGCATCAGGAACATTCATCGCCCCTCCTCTCTCTCTAGTGAAAGCCCCCCTCAGCTCTGCCCGAGCATCGGCAACATCTTTTAAGTAAACAGCCACTTTCTTGTCGGCCTTCATATTCAGAAGATCAGGTTCGAGCTTGACAATCCCGCTTGACTGTATTAAGTTATCTTCTCGGGAATTACGAAGTCGTATCTCGAGGGCAGCAACCTTGCCCGAAGCATACCTTTGACTCGAGGACCGAGTCCCCTATGGACAGTTATCGACTACCACCGATCGCCCATCAAGAACAGAAACCTAAGGGTTCATTTTAAAAGTCCAAAACTTCAGACCAATTATCAACATGCATCACAGTCTATTCCAAAAAGCAAAGAAAAGACAAGAAATGGCAAAAAACAGAGGCCTTTATATATAGCGAAGATTCACAAAGGTATATTTTACAAGGCTCATGGATGAAGCCTTTACACAAAGAAGAGAACAAGTAAAAACCTAATCTACCTTCTTTGGGAACTAGTTTGTAGTTATTATCGGGACTTCGCCTTCTTCCCCCCCCCCCCCCCCCCCCCCCCCCCCCCCCCCCTTTTTTTTTTTTTNCGGCTTCTGCCAGTATCACAACTAGTCATGCTGCCCCCTAAATTAGGAAAGCACTCAAGAACTCCAAGCAGGAAGATATTAAGATTCCCGCAGGAATTTTCACCTAAAAAATATTACATAATGTGAAGTTACTTGGACTCGGATTCAGGGAAAAGAAGAATTGGTGAAGCAGTACTCAACATCATGATTTATATGTGACACGAGGATGTATCTTCAAGTTATATTCTCCCCGCCAAGGAATAGCCCGATCAGCTCTATCAATAGCTGTATCTCTTTCAAATAGAGGGATTTTTACCACCGCCGCTTTTTCCCAACGGAAATAAACTTTCGCCTCTTCAATATCAGTCGTCGTACCAACATATCAAGGGGTAACTATCATTGCACTTTTGGAAGAGCGTGAAGAAGAAGGGGTTTTCTCTTTTTGAGGGACCGTTTTAGAAACCTTGGCCATAACTGCATTAGCATTTCAGAATAAGAAGAAGAAAACTGGCGATGAGATGAAAGCGAAAGCTGCTAAGAAGAGGTTTAAGATGTTGCAAAGGGTGAAAATTTGAAAAATAAGGGTTGGAGTATTTATAAAGGTTTTTCCAAGCGTATTGGAGAAGTTGAAAGGACGGCAAATAGCGGTTCAGAGGCTTTTTGAGAACCGTGTTCTGTGCAACCTTTCTGTTGAATGACGTCATGATGAAGATATCAAAGAGCCAATAATTCAATACCATTACTTATCATTTCATTCTAAGGAATGCGGCTAAAATTGGAGAGCCAGATTTTACGATCGTTTCGACACCCAGAAGTATCGAAGGGCTAAGTTTTGGTATCAAGGGGCACATTGGAGGTCCTCGACCTCGAGGCAATCCATATCGAAGGTCCTCGATCTCGAGGTAATCCACATCGGAGGTCCTCGACCTCGAGGCAATCCATATCGAAGGTCCTCGATCTCGAGGTAATCCACATCGGAGGTCCTCGACCTCGAGGCAATCCATATCGAAGGTCCTCGATCTCGAGGTAATCCACATCGGAGGTCCTCGACCTCGAGGCAATCCATATCGAAGGTCTTCGACCCCGAGATAGTGCATATTGAAGGACAACATAGAAAGGCGGAAAATTACCAAGGGGTACGTGCTCAAATCTGACAAAAGTACACAAGATAGTACAAGCCCGTACCGTGGCATTAAATGGTTGTACCAGCCATATCCCTTTACATTAAATAGATGTACCAGTTGTATTTCTTTGTAATAATTACACATGTACTATGTTGGGATTCCCCCTCTTATATAAAGGGGGCCATTTTCATTTTGTGGAGGACGTGATATTCAATATACAAGAACAACAACATTCTCTGCTCTTTAACTTAAACATTCTCTACAATCGTTCCATTGATTTGTTACTTCCATTTATTGTGTTCCATTTATTGTTCTTCACTTATTACTTGTTATTGATCATAAATAGACCATTATTAAGGCCCACAATATTGTTTCATAATTATCGATAGCCCCAAGTCAAGCTTCTCAAGCTCGACCTCGAGGCCTACCCGGATACCCTCGAGACTGGCCTCTTCGATACGGATTTGCGTAATCTAATTATTTTCACTCTTATTTCAATTTTCTCGCTTTATACTCACATCTACTGCCTAAATAACCGATATTAAAATAGATCACATATTTTTAGAACCACATAATTAAATATAATTGTAACTACCATTTTCACGGTAAACATCGGTCATCATTATACTTAATCATTAATACATTGCTACGGCCGATATTATTGAGTTATTAGATTATATACTCGTGTTGTAGATCATTCTTGAGATTTTTTGAAATACTTGAATAATAAGGTTCTTGAGGGTTTACTGAACTATTGTTGGCTTGAAAGTTGTGAATAGGGTTTGTTTGGAATATTCATTTAAACACTCTCCTTGACGTTATTTATTCTTCATACCTTGTTTGATATTGATATACATATGCTTGGTAAGGAAGACTGTAAAGCATAAAGGGTGATGTCGTGCCATTATATATATGTTATCATGTGAGGGAGAGTGTAAAGCACAAAAGGTGACGTCGTGACATTATATATATATATATATATAAAATAAAAAAAATCATGTGAGAGAGAGTATAAAGCACGAAGGGTGATGCCGTGGTATATCATTTGAGAGTAAAAGCACGAAGGGTGATGACGTGCCATGTTATGTGAGTGTAAAGAACGAAGGGTGATGCTGTGCCATTTCATTTGAGAGTAAAAGCACGAAGGGTGATGCCGTGCCATTTTATTTATATTATCATGATTTTATGTTATCACTAGTTCATGGCACGAAGGGTGTTTCCGTGCAAGTGAGGACGAGGGACATGCATTATGTCGTGATATCCTTTCCTTGTAGATATGTTCACGTCTTTACCTTGAGTTGTTACTGTCGTACTTATGGTTCTTATGCGACTTGTTGTTACTGTTCTGTCTTTGTTCTCTATCTCAAATATTGTTGTGTTGCCCATGCCTTCTACTTGCTTAACTTGCAAATACCATGCCTACTTCATGTTGTTATAATTACATCCATGTTTCCGTGCAAGTGAGGACGAGATACATGCATTATGTCGTGATATCCTTTCCTTGTAGATATGTTCATGTCTTTACCTTGAGTTGTTACTGTCGTACTTATGGTTCTTATGCGACTTGTTGTTACTGTTCTGTCTTTGTTCCCTATCTCAAATGTTGTTGTGTTGCCCATGCCTTCTACTTGCTTAACTTGCAAATACCATGCCTACTTCATGTATTTATAATTACATCCATGTCGTATCTGTTTTGTTGCACTTTAGTACAGGTCTTCTACCATGTTAGTCATTCATGCCACCACTTGTTAACTTATAAAGATTATGTTTCCTCTTCTTATTTGTTATATTTATATCTAGGCCTCCACCATGCTAGTTAGTTGAAGTTTATATTCTTCTTTCCTAATTGTTGTCATTACTCTTATGCTTTCTGCCTAGTATTATTATTATTTCCCATATGTATATTCTCGTTCATTATTGCTACTTGCGTACTTTCTACTTTTTCATTACTGTTATCGGTATTTCTGTCATCCGGTTGGTACTATTATACGCATATTTGGTGAGAATGAGATAAATGCACGAAGGGTGTTGCCGTGCAATTGACTTGATATCTGAGTACATTCCTCACTCTATGAAAATTATGGAGTGACTATCGTGGTTATTGGTTTTCATTCTAAGGAAAAGATTGGTCGAGATATTGAAAAATGTTAAATTGAGATCTCTTCTAGTACTCAGTTATTACTTTGCATATTTTTTGGTGTACTAGTTTCTGTTATATCGTAGTATAGTTGTATTGCTAGTTTATGGTGCAGGTTTTATCAGTGAGTATCTTTTAACTAAAAAGCCTCGTCACTACTTCGACGAGGTTAGACAAGATACTTACTGGGTACATGGGGTCGGTTGTACTCATACTACACTTCTACACCTTGCGTGCAGATTTTGGAGTGGAGCTGCTGGTGATGTCGGGGTTGACTCTGAAGATGTTCGTGCATTCTGGAATATAGCTACCACTTGAACTAGGTAGCTTTAGATTTTGCTAATCTTTTTATGTAACTTTCAAACAGATCGTGTATTTATGGTACCAGCTTGGTAAATTTTTAATTCTTAGAAGCTCATGATTCGTACTACCAGTCCTTGGATTAATATGTAAATGATCAGATAATACTTCATTGTTTCCTATAAATTTCATTTGGAATGAATTGACTGTTAGTTGGCTTACCTAGCAGGTCGAGTTAGGCGTCATCGCGACTAGTGATTTTCAGGTCGTGACAATCGAAATGTAGTTTATTTACATATTCTTTTTGGTAATATCAAACAAAAATTTATTTACAGCTTGACTTATTAAAACGAAATATTTAGATTCAAAGAATAACTTAGACAAAAAATAAGGATTGAAAAAATGAAAAATGCACTGATGCCACATTATACAATAATTAGTTTACATCAGTTGATGAACAACCGACAAACCATCATTCTTCAAGTTTGTCTAGTAGTTAAATGTAGTTCAATTTTTTTTATAATATCAAACTAAGGTATTTATAAATTTATATGTTAATACCATATAAAGATTTATACATTTCAATATCTTCTTAAAATTAGTTTTTTTACCATCTCTCTAAATTCAATTAATGAGATGTAACTTTTAAAACATAATAAATTATTTTCGTGCGCAATACAACTATAGTGATTAGAAAAAATTTATATTATATAAGTGAGACAATAAAATTTTGCACCACACCTTTAAAATAGTTATGATGAAGAATGTGAAATAGTATCAAAGTGATTCTATAACAATCATTTTTCATGAGATAATAAAAATTACTACATGAACTGATGAAACTGTCAAAATTCTGTCCAGATGCAAGAAATTAATTGCTATGTCTATTCTTTTATATATATATATAACACGATCAATCAAAATAGTTAATCAAATTTATTTTTTTCTTACGTAATATGAACAACTTGAACTGACTTAGTAATTAGTAATTATAATAATAAAGTACTAGACAAAACTAATCTGAATTAATAAGATCTTTAATTGATATAAGTTAGAACGCCTTATTTACGGAAGGCAATGACTCTAACAATTTCTACAAAATTTACACAATTATTAAATTGATAATCGTACATGAAACATGATAAATATAAAAATACAATTGATAACCTTTTAATTTGTAATTCTCTGTTAGGAATAAATGAACGTCTATTATCATGTAACTTCAAGAAGAGCTTGAAGATTAGAAAGTTCACCTCAAGTTACAAGTCAATTTTCATATCAGACGGTTATTCTATTAAAATTTTATGATAAAGAACATAAAATATCTGCTTCTTTTATATTCAACCCCTAATTCTAAATGGTTTTAGTTTCATAATTATAGAACGTTGAATCTAATTCTTTTACCTTTTTAATTCAAGGGCAATTTATATTGATTGTTGCATCGTAAACCTAAAGTGACAATTCGGAGTTAGGAAGTTGTCCAAAGTTTTACCTAGATATTTATGAATAATTAATTGGTTAAAGTTTAATAGCAAAACAAAAAACTCCTAAACCGAATAAGTGTTCAAAGGGGTCGAAAGATTCCTTTTACTTTCCTTTTACAAATTTAATATATTATATAATTCTAATAAGGAAACATCGAATAATTAAATTTTTAGTTAATTTTAAAGTCCTTGATATTAATTAAATGACTACTTTGTATAGTGTGAACTATATTTTTAAAGGATAAAAAAGACGAACGATATTTAGCTAAAAGTCTTCGTACGTTTAATATAATTTATATTATATAATTGAGGGAATAGAAAAGGTGATGTGGCATCTCTCAATAGCTATGAATTGTATTTATCTATTTCTCCTTTTTTTGGAATTTTCTCCTATTTTAACTCATTGATTAACTAACAAATGCCAAACGTTTTCATTGAGAACCGAAAAGGCACAACCCGGCCTATTAGTAAAGCCTTAACGTTTCTTCTTCCATTTGGATAATGCAGATTGCATTCTTCCCATTTTAGAGTATAATGCGTCATTATGATTCATGAATGGCTTTCTTCTTTCGTCCTCTTCTTCCTTTTTTTTCCCTTAAAACCCAAAAATTGGAATGTGCATAGCCATATGTGGTTATCTTGAATTTATAAATTACTTTATCTACTATTTTAATTTAATCAATCATCTGAATTTCTTTGGATAATACATGGTAGTCAAATTTGAACTCAGAACTTTCCCATCTACAAGTTTAAAAATATCAGACATAAACACACTTACTCAGTAATGCTAAGGATTGCGACACTGCAGAGTGCAGACTGCACCAGGGGTTGAACAGAAACTCCGTACAGTTGGTAATTCCTCTTTGTTCTTACTTCCTTTTATCTTGATTTATTTTTTGTCCGCATCAAACACAGAGATTAAGTTAGGATATAAGCAGGGTTGCAGGTAAGGGTGTCTAACGGGCCGGGTTGACCCGTAACCGGACCGGCCCAGACCGGTTAAAACCGGAACCGGCCCGGCCCGGTTCATAGGGGGCCGGGTGGGCTAGGTAGGGGGGTTGGTCCGTTTAATTATTTTGAAACGGGTAACCGGACCGGTAGTGAACCGTAACCGTGTACCGGTTTAACCGGCCCGGCCCGGCCCGGTACAACGGCTATTTTTCTTTTTCTTTTTTTTCTTTTTTTTAATATGTGGGGCCCACTGACCGTTGGCAACGGTCACCCCTGACAGGATGCCGTTG